>CAWUHX010000001.1:467469-545819 GCA_963922205.1 Romanomermis culicivorax
AAACTCAATTGATTGAATTATCGAGAAAAAATGAAAAGCTAGTGTAAGTAACTAATTCGGCGCCTAGCGCCGAAAATTTTTTGATTATTAGGCTACCAGAAACGTTGCACAATCACTTTTTAAGCTTATTTTTTCTTCTGCAACTGTCCATGATCGATCCAGGCCCGTATTTAGAAGGAGGAAAGGGGCGATTTTTTTAGAATGAAATTTTCATCAATATCGTTGTACTTACAAATCACAATTCCCGAATAGCACATATAAACTAACTAAAAATATGTCGTCTTTCCTGCAAAAATGATTTCCTTTTTATTCACTATTTCTAAAAAATTTTGGAAAATTCCCCCCCCTCATTTTTTCAAAATACTGGATACGGGTATGGATCGATCGTGATATTCTCGCCTTTAACGAAACGCAATTCAACAATTAGGCAAACTAACAAAAATATAGGAATTTTTTTAAAAATCGGTTCCCTTCCCAAATATGGTCCAAACTGGCATTTTCGGACTCCTCATGATGCCAGCTATCTAGATCAGTTCGAAAATCTATGGGCCCATGACTCATTTTCATGTGTTTTAAAAGGGAAAATGCCGAAAAGTTTTCGGCGCTACGCGCCGAATTTCAAATCCTCTATTATTCTTCGTATATCAGTTTTGTTGTGCAGTTAGGAAATGCTTTAAAACATTGGCATGTTATGGATGAATGATTGACCTTGTATTGTTTTTTGGCGTATTTGACAAAAATCAAGATTTTAAAATAATTTTAGGCTTTCGTGAACATATTTTTTTGCATTTGGATCATCGGTACTTCTGCAGTTTAAGTGGTACCGAAATTTTTTTTTATTTTTCCGTGTCATAAGGGTAATTCGATGTTGCTGATCACGAATATGTTATTCTTTTCACCCAAATTGTGAAACTGCTCAGGAGTTTTTATTTGTGCACAGGATAGATTGCAATGTGCAATTTGGGGGAAAAATTCGGTTGTACAGAGAAATTTTTTGGTTGCTCTACTCACACTAAAATTGATAAATTATCTGATTTTATCAGAAAAACGATGAAAATCTAGTTGTTTGTGTTGCATTTAATTCACGTCAGTTTTGGACTTTAAAAACTAAATTTCTTGAGTTCTAGAGATAAAATGAAAAATCTGGCAATTGTAAATTGTTCGGTGCGGAGCGCCGGGAACATTTTGATTTGAGTCTTTTAAAACGTCGGAAAATTCATTTTTTCATTTCATTTTTCTGCAACTATCGTATATCAATCTCCGTTTTTCACCATTTAGCGAAGAGGTCGAACATTTGTCTACCATTTTATCAATCATGATTATAAATGTAAAGAAATTGTTTTTAAATGATATAAAGCATGAAAAAGCGTTACATTTTGTCTCGTATTCTGATCAGTAATTCCAGCGCACAGGGGCTGGAGAAAAATTTGTATTTTGACATTCTAGAATGCTGGAGAACGATTCTTGTCAACACTTATTCTGCCATCTAATTTTTCTGTGAATTCAATGAGCTTTTAGTCGGGCGGGAAAAATTGAAATTCAAAACTTAGACAGGCAATCATGAATTTGGATTCTCCGCTTTTCAACGGGCAGGATCTCTGGTCAATGTCCTCTGTGGGGCTGATGATGTTTTAATTATTTTCTAAATGCATAAAGTGTATGTTTACGAAAGTCAAACCTATATTAAGGTCCGCAGAAAGATTTTGTGAAAATAATCGAAAAATGTCTTAATTTTTTCATTGAAAAAGTACACGATCAAGTATTTATTCAAAATACGTTGATTTTAAATGCTATGGGCATAAACAAGGGAGAAATTTTCTAACCACGCACTAGAAACAATAAAATTATAAATAATTTGAAATTCCGCGCGAAGCATTGGAAAATTAACGCATATAATGCACAGGAAACTTTATAATTTAATCATAAGGGCCCCAGACTCCAGGTTGCACTGTGCAACTTGGCAGAAAAAATTTGTTTGCACAGCCCGAAATTTAGTTGCTATGTTCAAAAATAAAAAACCCTACTCGAGATATCGCGATTTTATAATTTTCGTTTTTTCAATTTTTTGTTTTTACATTTCAGACCCTCGATACTTTTTTAATTAACAACTTCGTTTGGAAGAGCCTCAACAGCGCTGCGCCCTGAAGAAGCCATTCAAATTCTAACATTTCTATTAAAAATTTTTTATTAAAAATCCCATAAATTTATACTTTTTAAAAGTTTAAATTATTTTTTTAGATACATAAATACAATGCTTCGTACGAAAACAAGTGAAATGCGGCTTTCCGACATCTAAAGCTTCGTTGAGTTACACTCATTGTTTAAGAAGAAACAGGAGGTAAAATTTCAAAATGGGTAATGAGCATCAAATTGACGGGAATCAAATTTCGGATTTTTATAAAAAAATCTGAATTTTTCTGAGTTTCTTCCTCAAAAATGCAAAATTATCATCCGATTCCAATTGACTTCCCAATGAAATTTCATTCAGAAATCATCAAGAATGCAAAATTTTCAATTCTGATGATAAATTCAAAAAATTGTTCTCAAGTTCATACATTTATCTTTTCAAAAGTAAGTCTGAATCAAATTTGGAAAATGTTTAAATTGTGGAGATTATCCTGAATATCAAATTATTTGAATTTTTTAGAATCAATGAAAAAATTGTCAAAAGTGGAAAAATAATTTTCGACTATTCAAAAAACGAATTTCAGAATCGGAATCATTTAGAATAGCATTTAAATTTTTTTCAGATTCACTGAAAAAATACGATGACGACATCGAAGGACGTGATTATACTTTCAATTTGGCAATGGCTTGTATGAGAAAGGATTTTGTAAAGCCTTAAAGGCCATCGAAGCAGTTTACAGGTCGAATCAACCAATATTCAGTTTTTAACTTTAAAGCAAATTCGACATAAAGTTGGTGAGCTCAAAATTCAGAATTAGTTCCACGATAATTTTAATATTTTCCAGTGAAAATTTGTTCAAATTCTGCTTTTTTTATATGGAAAAAAGGCAAAAATCTTACAATTTCAATATTTTTTGAAATTCTGAATGGAAAAACGGCTTTTTTAGACATATTCTAGAAAAAATCGACAAAAATTAAAATTTCAAATAAATTTTTTATAGAAATTTAACTTTCAAATTGAAAAACCGTAAAAAACTCGCCATTTTTTGTCAAAATTTGCAAAAATCTGGCGAAAATCCGGATTTCATGAAATTTTTGGATAGAATTGAGTGAAAAATTTGCTGACTGTTTTGATCGAAGCTGAAAATTGATCATTTGCTTATACAAATCTGATTAACATTTTGATTTTCGGGCAAAAAATGCAGTTTTTTCAATCAAAGATGAAAATCTATCGTTTTTTATGGAAAATTAATCAAACTTAATTCAGATTTTGAATGTTTGAGCAAAAAACGTGAAAAATATTATGTTTTTTAATCAAAGTCCAAAATTCATTATTGTTTTTTCAATGAAATATTAATTAAAATCAGATTTAAATTTCAAATTGTTGAGGTGAAAATTTACTAGTTTTTTCATCAAAGTCGAAAATTTAGTAATTTTTTATGGAAAATTAATCAAAATTTGATTAAAATTTTGATTTTTTGATCAGAAAAATGTAAAAAATTTATTAGTTTTCTGGTGGAAAATTTAGTCATTTTTAATGAAACTTAGTCATAATATGATTTAAATTTCAATTTTTGATTGAAAATAAAATGAGCTATTTGTGAATATTTTTACCCGTTCTTTCCCAGATGCTGTTAACAACTTTTATTATCATATTCTCTCAAATTCAACTTTCCAATTGTTGAAATGTTTTTTAGAGATGGACGTTAATTTCGATGAATTTTTCGAGACGAAGGAAATTTATTGGGCACTTTATGGTGGCTTATGCAAAAACGTCGCCAACATAAGCGCCGTTGGTATATTTGTCCTGTCAAATTGGCAGTCAATACAATAATTTGATCAACGACTTACGCGATTGGCCTATGTTTCTGAAATATTTCTGGATGTTCCAGATAGATTTGATCAATTGCTCGATAAATTATTCCTCATCTTTTGGCAGACTCAAAATCGAGAATGAATTGTTTTTGCCATATTTCATGTAATGTTGAACAATAACGTTTTCATTGCTATAAATTTACAAGTTTAACCAAATAAAATACAGTGTTTTAAAGCACATTTCAATGAACACGTTTTTATCGAACAAATGAAACTGGTAGCACATTCACAACAATTTTTGGACATTTAAATTATACTAATGCTGCTTTGTTTCACCGTCTCGAGATCAGCTCCCTCCAAAATTTACATAATCTTGATCGTCAGACGGTTTTTAGTGACCGGCCAAAAGTTTTGTACAAACGCTCAATTTTTTTGTGCAAAAAAATCATGTTTTCGCACAAAAACACTGCTCAATACAATTATGTCAGCCGTCGGTTTTGTATGCAATTTAGGTTTCCTTCGCTTTGGTTTTTGTTACTATGAATTTTGATAAATTCTCATAATCTGACCCAAAAATCAAACTTATATTTTTGATAAATTACTGACTGTAGAAGCATGGTTCAGAAAAGCTCAAGCATGCATAAAAATAAGGCATATGGGTAGGATTTAAGCAAGGAAAACGTCATGATGGGTCTCCACAAAAAAAGTGATTATACCTAACGGAAGCCATAAAGCTTCTAGATTTTGACCTTCCAAAGTTCACCAAAATACATCTTTTGGGTTTGAATTCCCCAAAATTTTTTCCACAATAAGAACCTTGCCTAAAATTTTTTTCGTTATTTCTAATTTTCTCTCCCTTCGAGTGAAAAAAGATGGACGGAGTTGGTTTTTGGAAAAACTGGCCATCTAGTTGATAGCACTCAGGTATTTAGTGTTACTCAGCGCAGAATTGCATACACTGTACCAATTGCGGCTAACCAGAACCCCAAAAAGTACTCCACTCTAGAACTCATTGGGGCCCGTAAACCGCACTAAACCGCAATGCGGTTGCGGGTTACCACCACCCGCAAAATTTTTTTCCGGTTGCGAGTGACTTGCGGGCCGCAATTTTCGAAAGCCGCGAGAAAGTGTGCGGGTCGCACTGTTTTTCGCCCGTTGCGGCTAAGTATGCCTACGGCTTAAGCGATTTTAACCACAGTACTAATTTTTGTCTGGTTTTTATTAAATGCTTATAAATTGAAGAATGACTAAAAAATACCACATTGTTTACACGAAGGTTTCACAATACAACTTTTTGGTCCGAATGTTGTTAAATCTCAGTTGAGTACGCCCCGCTCACAATCCAGTCCCACATTGGCCAACAAAAAACCGTAAAAATGTGCTTGCTATTTAGTTTTATCATTTGGAATCATTTAAATTAATCCCATTTTTAGTTTATACTTTTATACTATCTGCGACTCAAATTTCATTCCTCGTCGGAACACTCAATGTGAAACAGTACCTTATTTCAAAACTGTTTTTGACGCGATATCATTGGTTTTAAACATAATATTTTTGAATAATTCTACATAAATTAGGGAAATTGGACGATTTTTAACCACACTTTTTCAGCAGAAGGCTAAAAAGAATTCATCGCACATTCTGTCATTCAAGGAAAAAATCATTTTGCCATTATCGTTAACATTTTACTCATCACAAATGTAAAATGACCTAAGATTTAAATTAACCCAGTAATGGTCACATGCAAGGCTGATTAAAGTAAGAATGGTCATAAAAATGGGATATTATCATCATTCACCACTCTCACTCATACATGTAATTGGGGGGAAGTGCGGTAGGAACCCCCCTCCAGAAATCGTAACCGAAAACGTAACCCTCCAGAGATTGAAAACCAGAAACCCCTCCAGAAATCAGAAACGGAGATTATGGCTAGCCATTCGGCGACCACCCCGAGATTTTCCAATACTATGGCTAGCCATGTGGTAGTCATTGGGACCCCGATACATTTAGTTGGAAAAATGCTAGTCAATTTTTTGATGAAAAATGTCAATTTTCTTGGCACTCCGCGTCACAAATACATTATTTATAGTTTTTAGACAAAAATCACTATTTTTGAACCGTTTTTCGGACGTTTTTGGTGAAAAAATCAAATTTTTTTCCTCAGGGACCCCCTCCCCCATAAAATTTTGGGAATTAGTGATCCCCCAGACCTCAGGGCCCCGTTACACGTATGCTCTCACTCGCTACCTTCATGGGAAAACTGCCAACGAATTTTATTTTTGAAATATATTAATGAATGAATTTCAATCTCGGATGTATAGAATAAAATTTTTTTTACTTTTTCTTCTAACACTAAAAATAATCAACTTAATTTCTTGACCCGTAATTCACAGAGGCATCCTTGATAACTCGTCGGGTCAAGAGTCTTTTCGCTCTTCGGGTCGGGCCAGAAAGTATCGAGCAGTGTGTGGTAGCATACCGGGTCAAAAGGACCGATACATTCCTAGAGAAGATCGATTCCTATTCTGATTTAAATAAATTTATTTTCACTGGGGTAAACAAATGCCACGTCCCCAATTAGACTGTCAAGAAATACATTTTTCACTGGTCAGTAATGAGTTTCAGGATCTGGTTCAAAAGTAGTAAATTTTTTTCAAATTCAATCTATCTGTGGTATTTCTCATCATAGCTAACGGCAATTTTCAACTCGGATCTTTTGAAACACTAAGCTTGCAAAAAAGTCGGCATCAGGTCATCACTAACCACTATCATGTCGACTCAAGGCATAATTTAAAAAAAATTCAAAATTGCAAATTGCTGCCTATCATGTTCGATGACCGGGTGCTAAAAATGTCGAATTACATGATTGCTTATAGAATGAATGAACCCATTGAGATTTTCCCGATCCGAGTCTGGACCCGAATCAGCAAATTTTCTTGATCCAGATCACAAAAAGTCCGTGCAGATCTCCAGTACAAGGTCGCCTTTAAAGACGTATTTGTATACCTCAGTGAATTTTTTTAGCCTTCTAACTTTCAAAAATCACTCAACTTCTGAAATCTGACATGCAGCAGCAGCAAAAGTAGAGAAAAATGCATGGCTTCGAGATAATTTACCTTGTAAAAATTCAACGTCGTCTTCGTCTTGAACATAGCTGGCTAAATCGGCGTACTGAACATCACGTCTTGATTTTCGTTTCTGGTTAGCTCGTTGAGCGATATAACCGATAAAAAATTCCTGAAATGGATAAATAATTACACGGGCGAGAATCACTGTTTTCCAGTGCGACGCTTATAAAAAATGAAAATTTTTGTCGCCCTAAGAAAAATTAATACAAATTAAGGAAAATTAGCGGCTGCACTGCGCTAATGGATATACCGCTAAATTACAATGGTGAGAATCGATGTACTCTAATCGGAAACAATAAAACTCAAAAATTATAATGAATATTTCTAGAAGTAGAAAATTCTAGCAATATTACTAACCGCAGCCTTAGTCATTGTAAGAAGCGCATCTTGAGAAACGTTCGTGACTTCAGGTGAACTTTTCATGATGGTCCAAACGCGACTTAGTGGTAAAAACGTGTGCTTGTGAAGATTATCGCTATTCTCCGACGTAGCGATTTCGTTGGAAAACGACTTGTCATTTGAACCCAAAAATATAAACCAATACAAACATTAAAATATCTTCTTCACTAATAATGAATCGGAATTTTTAAAACTCAAATTATTTCAATCCGGGATAAAATAGATCGACAGCCTTACCATTTTCTAACTGCGCAGACTCAAGCGACGTGTCATCGAAACTGGTGCCTGGCTTTTCGTTATTGTCCAAATACGAACCGTCTGTGAAATCTTCCGGCATCTTTTTGGTATGGGATCGTCCCAAACCGCGAGTTCTACTCCAAACGGTTGACCTAGGAATTCCAAATTGAGCGGCGGCTTCGCGCGGTGTCAGCAAATTATTATTAACGGCTTGGACGGCGGCTGCCAAAGATTCTTGCGAGTACTCTAAATATTTTCTTTTCGTAGGTGATTCTTCTGTTGACATCAGCAATGATTCAAACGATAAAGAAGCTCTGAATGGCAAGACAAAAGACTTTTATAGGCAGTCTATATAAGGGACTACCCAAGGAGCATGCAGACTTGACGATTTAAAAAATTGTCGCATTGATCTTGTGATTAATACATCAGAAAATATTTGGTACAACTCTGAGTGTTATATATAAATTATTCATTTTCAGCCCGGTATATACGTGTATACTGCATTAATTTGTTTTTTTTGATAAAATTATGAATCCGCATGCTCCTCGGACAAATTCTAGGCGCAGTACTGGTAGTAACAGCAATACTTTATTTAATCGCTTCGAATAAAAAGCAACTAGCTTCCTACTATTAGTGTTGTAACAATGCAAACTGATTTTCTATTTGAATATCATATCTAGACTCCAAATGCAAATGAACACAAGAATTAAAGGTAATCCACCATACGTGATAACTGAGAATCACTTTAGCGAGTAGCACACAAAATTTTGTACTTATGCCCTTTAGCGACTCCTGAATTTGTTCCAAGTCTTTTAACGTATAAGGTTACAGAGTATAGGAATAGGCAAGAGTAACTGGCTAGTTTTTTTTAACCTGTAGGGTACATACAGTGTGTATGGAGTGAATATAAAGTGTAAAATGGAGGCTGTAATCAGCATGGACGTAGTTTCGAAGAAGCTTAACGGGACGGGCGCTAAGCGCCTGCCCAAGTGACTCCGCTACGCCTCTAAGCCTAAGAATTATGCAAGTAAATAACACAATATGCAGTAGTTCACGATAATTTGGGGCAGAGGTCATCTCCACACTAACACTAGTTTACTTGTACACTATTCTATATTTCGCGTGCTTTGCCTTACATAAACACGTTGAATACACCTTTACGTTAAAAACTAGCTAGCCTACGTTGGCAATTACCCACACACATGCACATACATAGTTTTTTAGCATTTTACAAGCCATGGCTTGTTGGACTGACAAAATGGCTTGTAGACTTTTTGTCCAACAAGCCAAAATGGTTTGTCATTTTTTGCTTTTTACACTGTAAAAATAGTCATTTTTTCAATCATTTTTATTTAATAGTTAAGTTTTAATATCAGTGTTTTTTCTGCACAGTGCAGACTTTTTAGGCTTCGTGCAGAATTCTTTTTCGATGATTTCTGCACTGTTGCAGAATTTTTGGAGTCATGTGTTTGATCACATCGGATACAGAAAAGATGCATTGTGGTGCATTTTAGAAGGTCATAATCTCAAAATTTTCCGGCGCTTCGCGCCGTTTATAACTTTATAAAACATTATTATTTATTTCCCAGCTCAGGCGCTGCTTGTAACATGTCTACCTTCATTTATCATTTAATCTTTAATAGTTTTAATCATCTTAAACGTACATCTCATGTTTTAATTGGTTATCTTCAATATTTCATCTTGATATTTAATGAAGATTCACATTTTTTCCTTGAGACATTTTTTGAGAAAGATCAATACGTCAAGTCTGTGAATTTTTTGAAGCGATTATTCCTTTCTTAACGTAAAATCAATCCAAAAGCTTCATGGAAATAGTTTTCTCATCTCTTGTTTGATTGATTGCCGTGATGCTCAAAATACATTTCTTAAGAAAATAACCTGGCAAAAAAATAACCATGAAATAAAATTTATTCAGGTATGATATTATAAAATTGTCTTGCAAAAATTTGGAATGGCTTGTAAAATTTAGGTCAACAAGCCACTTGGCTTGTGACTCGTAGGTCAAAAAAACCCTGTGCACATAGGAGGGGGGTAAACCCCATACCTGAGACCCTGGCCACCCCCCTGCTCAAAAAAATCGTCAAACACCACCCCTGAACTTTTTCCAAGACAGCTTTTTTGATGATTTTTGTGCAGATTTTATAGGAAAATAGGCTTGCAGAACTTTTTTTTTGTTTTTTTGCTCATCCAGTCCCTCTACCCCTCTGGAAAAACGGCCCATGGACACTCCCCCCTGGAAAATTCTTGCCGCGCATGTCTGAGGTAAACAAGAAAAAATTCACGGGTCACTAAAGTGCGCAAGTGCCCAACATTTTTCGCTTTTTGACCGATTTCCGCTCCGAGAATGACATTTCGACCAAAAAGTTAGCATTTTTCGTCATATGTGTAACACCTACAGTCAGTTGGGGGAGGATAAAAGGTCATCTATACTTGCGTTTTCTGATGGAACGGAATGCAATCAATATAACGTTACCGAACAAAAGGGAAATTTTTGTTCCGTTCGGTTCGATTGGAGGTTACTGTCGGTCATTTTCTAGAAAATTGCAATTATCCTTTCCGATCGAAAGTGGATTTTTAGGCTGAACGTTTCAGAAAATTTGAAAATCGGCGCCAAGCGGCGGAAAATTTTTGATATTCTTTATTTAATTAAAACGCATAAGAATGGATAACCGGACAGGAAACTCTACAGCCTACGCAAAAGAACTACTAGACTCTCAGTTGCACTGTGCAACTTGCCGAAAAAAACTTGGCTGCTGGTGCAAAAAAACCCTGCTTGCGCCGCCAGACTGAACATTAGCCAATGAGACGTACCCCTATTTTGGTTAGCTGGAAAAATAAAATATTGATTGGATAGCATAACTCCACCCAAGGGCTTTTTTGCACAGGTCAGGTTGCTATGTGCAACTTGGGGGAAATTTTTGGTTGCACAGATAAATTTTTGGTTGCTCACTCAAAAATTAATAAATAAGCGGAAAACCCACCAAAAGCTAGTTGTCTTGTATTTCATCCGATTCGCGTCAGTTTCAGGCTTTTAAAACCCAATTTTCTGAGTTTTGAAGAGAAAATGAAAAGGTTGGTATGAGTAACTTGTTCGACGCCTGGTGTTGTAGTGGTGCGTCTGGCTATTTATTACGCGGCATGCCCTGCACTCACCACCACCACAATTTCTGAACCATCCACGTGGCTCGGTTAGCGCAGTTAGATAGCGCGTATGCCTCGTATGCAGAAGGTCGAGGGTTCGAGCCCCTCAACGAGGGTTATTTTTCTGACATGCCGGCCACGTAGATTTGGCCATACGACACTAGCGCCGAAAATTTTTCTGCAATGTTGATATTCTAGGACGCTGGAGAAAGTATCTTTTCAACTTCTATTTCCTAGGCAGAAGGTTTAATTTTTCAGTGAATTCAATTAATTTTCAGTCGGACAGACTACAATTCAAAAACTGGGAAAGCAATCAAGAGTTTCGATTCTCCAACCGGCAAGAATTTCTACTTTGACTCAAAATGTTTCAACCACACAAAAGTCTAAATTTTTCAAAAGATCGCAAAAAGATCTTGAGAAAATAACAGAGAAAAATCTTATTTTTCGTCAAATTCGTCGAAAAACAACACAGGATCAAACATTTATGTTGATAATAAAAGCTATAAGCATAAGCTAGAATGACATTTTCTAACCGGGCACTGGAACAATACTTACAGACAAACTATAAACCAAAACTGTAGAATTTTTACTATTTTCCATTTTATATCACATAAAAATGCATTTTTGGCATACTGTAAGAGGTCCGATCATTTGTGGGGGGGGGGGGGTTAATTAAAAATTTTGGGGTGAGGGTCCCAAAATTTCCAAACTTTCTGGGAGGGGAGTCGAAAAAGCCCCGAAAAACTCGAAAAAATTTCGAAAATTTTCCCAAAAAAACCACTTTTTCCGAGTTTGGGGGAGAAGTTATGTATAGGGTTCTAGGACAATTCGCCCCCAGCAATTCGTCCCCAGTAATTCGTCCCTGATACTATACTTACCTGGTTTTAGATTTAAAAGCAACTCCATGATATGTTATGTAATAATATCTTCAGATTCTCTTTTTCCAGCTTCATTTCTTGTAACTTTTTATTGGATCTATGGAGAGCAATGAAGATTACGACAAAGTATCACAATTATTCTACGTGTGACTCTATCGTGTTCTTCACTATGTTTTTCACGACAACTTTTTTGTGTACCAAAAACAAAAAAGAATTAAAATAGAAAAAACAGAAGAAAAATATAGAGGGAAAAAATCTGAAAAAGAAGTAAAATGTCATCGAAAAAATATAGAAGAAGAAACTAAACAAGAAAGGGGGATACAAGAAAAAAATTAAACGAAAAAAGGAACAAAAAACATAAAAAACAAATGCAGATCCAAGAATATAAAAGTCCTGCCTATGATATCCGTGTTACAAATTATCTCCCAGGTATTCACGCCATCAGACTAAAGTTTGGCATGGTTTCTGGGGATTAGGAGGACACCATCATTACAAACCTGGAAAAATATGGATTTGTAAATTGCCAGTGTTGAGATTTTTCACAAATTTTTGGTCGAAATTGATTATTTTCGGTCAGATAAACTTTAGCTGCAAGCTTTCATTTTGAACTTGGACACACATTTTGTTTCAAGTGGGAAAACAACCGGCCACTTCAATTCTAGGGATCTACTGCTCAAACGCCTGTATTGCTGACTGTACGAGCAGAAAATGCTTATACTGAAAATCTTACATTCAAAGAAAATTTTAAAAAAATTATTTGTGGACCTTTATTTGGAACATTGCTGTAAATCTTTTTCTTCTTGCACATAATACTTGCACTCTGCATGCAGAATTCATAAATAAACATGCTATTTCGGCTGGGAAAAATCTCTAGGTATTGTGTATAGATGTGTAGAAATGCTATTCCATAACTGCTAACAACTTAGTGGAATTATTTTTAAATCTGAATTTTTTAAATCAAAAAAACAGTGAATTGTGGGCCAATTACTGGGGGAGAATTGTGGAGGGGGCAAATTGTCCGGGGGCGAATTGTGGGGGAAGAATTACTGGAGGCCAATTACTGGGGGCGAATTGTCCATATCCCTGGGTATAGGATTGATCAAGTTGTGGAGGGGAGAAGAGTTCCGACATTTGGGCATAAGGTTCGAAAAAGTTGGGGGGTGGTGGCCCCCTCTGAGCCTCCCAATAAGAGGCAACCTGGCTATGTCGAGGGAAACCTAAAACATCAGAAAAACTTTAGTTTAGATGGCGGCAAACATCGGGCACGGATTTATGGGGGGTTAAATAAGGGGGTAAATGGATATTCTTAAGGCTTTTTTGCAGTGATATTGTGGAGCTTTTTTGTCGTTTTTTCTCATTTTCCACGAAAAACCTGATTTTTGGGCTTTCCATGATGCTGGACACGATTCTGAACTCGAAATAAGTAGAGCTCATGAACTCCAGTGGTCAAAAAGTCGGAAAACATTAGGTTTAGGTTTAAGCTTAGGCTCACGCTTAGGCTTAGGTTAAGGGTTAGGCTTAGGTTCAGGCTTAGGCTTAGGTTCACGCTTAGGCTTAGGTTCAGGCTTAGGCTTAGTTTCAGGCTTAGGTTTAGGTTCAGGCTTAGGCTTAGGTTTTGGCTTAGGCTGAGGTTCAGGCTTAGTTTATGACTTAGGCTTAGGCATGTAGAGGTTAAATTTCCAGTTAATGCAATTTCAGTCGTGAAAATTGCCTACTTTTGCTAATTTGCATTATTTGTGTTTTTTCGACTCCTTAACTGCTGGAGTTAATGAGCGCCACTTATTTCGAGTTCAGAATTGTGTTCAGCATCATGGAAAACCTCAAGAACGGAGTTTTCATTAAAAATTAGAAAATACCATAAACTTGAATTATTCCCAAAAATTTGTGGTTGCCCACCCTAAAATTGATAAATTAATAAAATTTTATTCGAGAAACAATAGAAAACAAGTGTTTCGTGTTGCATTTAATTTGCGTCAGTTCTAAGCTTTTGAAACTGTTCGATTCGGAGTGCCAAAAAATTTCGATTTTGAGGCTTCTAAAACATCAGAAAATCCATTTCTAACGTCATTCTTTCGCAAAAATCGAATATCGATCGTGGTCTTTTCGCCATTTTGGCAAAGAACTCAATCATATTATAAGTGAAAAGAAATTGTTCTTAAATGATATAAAATATAAAATACGCAACATTTTATTTGGCATCCCAACCCAATTAGCAACATCCAGGGGCCAGAAAAAATTTGTATTTTGATATTTTAGAATGTTGAAGTGCACTAGTATACATATGATTTTATTTGTTGTGATAAGGAAACTGTATTTTTGCTTAAAATCAGAAAAAACGATATGAAAATGTCTTGCATTACGGAGAATAAAACTTTAGATATGTTGCATTTGCTTTTCTTCCATACTTAATTCAGATCCACAATTGTGAAATGACAAAAACCCTGATTAAACCCAGAAAAACCCATAAAAAATCCTAAAAAACCCCAAATTAGAAATTTTGAAAATGGGTTTTTTCCTAACCCTGGCCACTGCCGAAGCAAAGCACCGGAAAACTTTTTGTATTGCCCCCTTTTAAACGCATAAAAATGTAATCTTCATACCTGTACTTGAGGGGGGGTTAGGGTCCCCCCCCCCAGTTTGGAAAAAATTTATAACATTGGCAAAGAAGTGTATGTTTTTTGGCCTTTTTGGGAAAAATTTCGACTTTTTTTCGACCCCCTCAACCCAAATTTCGGATTTACCCCCCCCCCCGATTGGTCGGACCTCTTACAGGTATGTCGAAAAGAAAACTGTATAAACTTGAGGGCTCCATCTCCGTAGCACTGTGCAACTCACGTAAATTCATCAGCGGAAAAATTAAAATTCCTTACAGCGTTGCAACAGTAATAACGAAATAAGAAATATTTCGGATAATTACATAAATCTCAACGAAGAAGCAACCAATTTGAGCGCACGATAGTGAATTTTGCATAATTACCTGTTGTCTTCAACATAGCGTTGTGATATTTGGATATCATTTGCGTTTTTTCATTTCGGTATCATGGTTTACTGTAGCCGAAAATTTCAAATTCGTCTATGATAGTTACGAAACTTTTCAGGGCGGGTTTTAAGAGGAAGAAGAAAAAATATTTTTTTCGAATGAAGAGAAAAAAGCAAAAACACATGTTAGTCTGGAAAAAGAAATACAACAAACATCGAGATTATTGTTTATAAATGCAGTACGAAATAAAGAACAATGTGAAACTGTTAGCATATTGAAAGATCTAATAATACAGTGAGTGAGTGAAAGACAATACGAATTAATTTGCATACGGAGACATGCAGGTACAGAAGTACACTTACGCGGGCTCCGATGAACAAAAAAGAGAAATCAACACAGAAATGAAAAAAATCATATTATATTAATGTCCTCGTATAAATTTAAAAAAATCGATATCTTTAAGTTTTCGAGAAATAGATTCTACTGAAGTCACTTTTACAACGTGGTCGGGTAATGTGTTCCATGTGTGAACGACTCGTTTAGCAAAGCTATATTTGTCAACGTCAAGATGAGAATTGCCTATGTTGAGTTTAAATGAGTTTCTGGCTCTAGTAGGATTTGTACAGAAGGAAAAATAATTTTCGACTGGTAGAGTAGATTTTCGGATGATGGAGTAAGCCATAATTAGATCGAAATGAACGCGTCTAGTCTCTAATCTGATAAGATTTATATCAATTAATCTTTGATCATAAGATAATGATTTGTCAGTACTAACCCATTTAGTGAATCACCTCTGAACTTTTTCAACTGCCACAATATCTTTAATGAGATATGGATTCCAGACTACTGTACTGTATTCTAGAATAGGACGTACATATGTGGTGAATGCTTTTGCTAAGAGAAATTTATCTTTCGAAAAAAAGCTTCTCTCAATCAAGCCACAGGCTCGCATAGCTTTATTCACTATAATGTTACGATGGGTACCAGAAGAAAGGCTGTCGGAAACGAAGACCCCAAGATCTTCAATAGCGGATTCCAAGTCAGGAACAGAAACCCCATTTAGATAGTAAGGATTTTTTGGGTTGTTTTTTCCAATGTGAAGTATCGAACATTTTTCACTAGAAATAGGTAGCTGCCACAAATCAGCCCAATTACTTAAGTGAAGTAAATCGAGTTGAAGTACTTCTTTTTCAAAAGCCAGGTTGAAAATCTTAACATCGTCAGCAAAAAGGAATACCTTGCTATTAGACCTATGATCAGTAATATCATTAATGAAAATTTGAAATAATGTTGGTCCAAGGACACTGCCTTGAGGGACACCACTGATTACAGATTTGATCTCTGATAAGGACTCGTTCAGCTTGACGCATTGGGTTCTACCTGCCAAGAAAGCTTGAAGCCATCTCAGTATAGTACCTCTTATACCATAGGCATCAAGTTTAACCAGCAACTTACTATGAGACACCGAGTCGAAGGCTTTTGAAAAGTCAATATATGCAACATCGATAGTTTGCTTATTATCAATTCCTTTAGTCCAAAGATTAGTACATTCTGGTAATTGATGCGTGCAAGATTTTCCTTTCCCAAAACCAAATTGGTAGTCACTTAATAAGCCATTAGTTTGTAAATAAGTTTGTATGTTTTTGTTTATAATAAATTCCATTGCTTTACAGGTTATGCAACAAACTGAGATTGGTTTTTCTCATTTGGCGTGAATTATTTTACGTCCTACTGGGCTCTACCACATGAAACTTAGATTTTCTGGTCGAAAAAAGAATGCTGATTCTAAATCTAACTCTATTATTTTGCTATATGTAGTATCTCCCTGACAATCTAAAATCTGATATCTATCTTTTTGCTGATGATGTTAAGACCTTTAATTGTTCCAGAAACAAACGTATCCTCCAAGATGATCTTGATCAAATTTTCGGTTGGTCCAAAAAATGGCAATTAGAAATTTCTGCTGAAAAAAGTACTGTTCTATATCTGGGTTCTTCAAATCCAAAATACAATTACACAATGGGTAATTCTGTTATTCCCGGCAACAATCCATACGTTAGAGATCTTGGTATACTTATCTCCCAAAATTTAAATTTCAGGGATCACCTCAATCATATAATTAAAAAGGCTTACCAACAGAGCTATTTGATAATGAAAACATTTACTTCTCGTAATGCCTCTAATCTTATCCGTGCCTTTACAGTTTATGTTAGACTAATGTTAGAGTATTGTTCCACTGTTTGGATTCCCTATTATGCTTCTGATATCGACTTGGTTGAAAATGTTCAGAGGAGGTTTACTAAGCGAATTTTAGGTTTTAAGTGTGAACTTCATTACGACCAGCGCTTATCAAAACTGGGTATAGAACACCTAGAAGTTCGTCGACTGTTATCTGCTTTAAATTTCCTGTTCCAAATTTTTAAGAACCAATCCTGCTTTAAACTATCAGATTTTTTCATTAGCAGCAGTTCTGACTTTACTCGCCGTAAAAATGACTACAAACTGATTACTGGTAAATCCAAAACAAATGCAAGGCTTTATGATTTCTCCAACAGATATGTCAACATATGGAATGACATCGCAAATGATGTTATTAGTTCTTCCAATCTATGGGCCTTTAAAACTATAATGTCAAAAATAGATTTTTCAAGGTATCTTGGGGGGGGGGGGCGCGTTAGTTCTGTTATGCATAGTAACCTGGGCTCCCTATCACTTGCAGCGTGATTTACTGTAATCATTTTTTGCCTATCCTCGCATCTTTAATATGATTTTTTTTCGCATTTTGTTTATTATTAGTAACAATTTTGTATTTTTTTTTCTTGTAATTACCGCTCAAATTACATTTATTTCCATTGACTGTCATCGTTGTTTATTTTTTCTAATGCAAGTAATAAATTCATTCATTCATTCATTATCTTTAGAGCTATCTGTTCCGGAATACGAACTATCCAACTATCACCTGAATCGACGTGAACTTGGCAGGAAGAACTTGGTTGCTGTGTGCAAAAACTTAAAACCCTGTCCACCCGAGATTCGAGAAAGCATTGCGCAGTGAGGTCTGTCATCAATTTCATTGGTCGAAAAAATTTATTGATTTTTTTAGTTGTTCTGGCAAATTTTCTGGCTTAGGCTTATTCTTAGGCTTAGGTCTATGCTTAGGCTTAGGTTTAGGTGGCAGTGTCTATTAGCCGGATACTGCAAATATAATTTTTCATATCTGCAGTATACTGTTAATAGCATACCCCTAAGCGGTCTCACCAGTTGGGGAGAGGGTAAATCTGAAATTTGGGGGGGGGGTCGAAAAAAAGTCGAAATTTTTCCCAAAAAAGGCCAAAAAACATACACTTTTTTGCAAATTTTTTTAATTTTTCCAAACTGGGTGGGGTTGGGTATATGGTTGGCCAAGTTGGGGGTTCCCCCAGTACAGGTATGGTTAATAGTGCCTGCCGGCAGCGTTTTTTGTGCACGGACATTTGTGCCAATTGGCACAAGAGGCCAAAAAAATTTGTGCCAATGGCACAAAAATTTTTTTTTACTAGAGACATACTGACAACTGCGGAAAAGTTTTAGGCCAAAAGTTTGATACATACCTGTACTTGGGGAGGGGGTTGGGGGGACCCCCCCCCCACCAGTTTGGAAAAAATTAAAAAAATTTGCAAAAAAATGTATGTTTTTTGGCCTTTTTTGGGAAAAATTTCGACTTTTTTCTACTACCCCCCCCCCAACTGGTCGGAGGTCTTACAGCTATGGTTTGATAAAAAGTTATTGTTTAACGCATTAATTTTTTGTGAAAATCGTGCCCAACCTATTTTTCAGCTAACCCACGTAAATTCACCATCCGAGAAATAAAAATTCGTTATACCGTTGCTACAGTAATGGTGAATTGAATAATATTTCGGTTAATTACATATACCTCAGCAAAGAAACAACCAATTACAGCGTATGATAATGAATCTTGCATAATTATCAATTGTCTTCAACATAGCGTTGCGACATTTTAATATCACTCGCGTTTTTTCATTTCGGTATCATAGTTTACTGTAGCCAAAAATTTCAAATACCGCCTTGATAGTTACGGAATTTTTCAGAGCGGACACTTTCTCATTTGGCGTGAAATCGGGTTACGTCTTATCGAACTCTATCACACGAAACATAGATTTTCTGATACGAAAAAGAATGCTGATTCTGAATCTACTTTTTTTCCGATGTGTAGTATAATTGGAGCTATGTGTTCCGGAATACGAATTATCACCTGAATCGACGTGAACCATGTCAGTGAAGAGAGAAAAAACTGTGCAACAAAATAGTTCACGAAATCCCAAAAAGAAATAGAATGCTGAGACAATTTAAATAGCTCTAGAATTGTTCAGGAAGTTCAAATTGATTCAATTTTCGACTACGAACGAATATCTATGTTATGTATATTTAACAACCATGTAAAGATTAGAGAAAATTTATTTAAATTGTATAAATCGAAATATAACTCTAACGCTTTAAAACATGATTTTTGCTCGCGAAATATTGATGTTTGGAATTCCCTACCCAATGATATCATTCATTCGAACAACATGCCCTGCTTTCGGTCTAAATTGAGTCGTTTTTTAAATCTCAATGCGCACGTGCTTTTGTCACTTAGTAGCATTTACTTGTGTATTTATTCGCATTAAGTCGAAAATCGTGTTGATTTTCGATCGAAACATTGTGCCATTATCAAAGATATCAATTTTTCTATTTGAAACAATCAAACACAAAAAGTAACAATTTCAGTTTTACATCCGAATCTGACTGAATGAAGAGAGAATATTCAGAATTTCTTTTCACTCATCAGTCTTGACAGCCTATGAAGTTTGCTGCAACAATACTAATACACTGTTCAAAGAGAAATCGTTCGCATACGGGTCAAATATACGAATAGGAAATATTATATTCATTGATTCGGCGCGTAGCGCCGAAAAATTTTTGCATTTTCAGCCCCTAAAACGTCTAAAAATCAAGGAAATTTAATGTTTGACCAGCCAAAAAATTTGTGCCAATTGGCACAAACGCTCAAAATTTTTTGTGCCATTCCAAATTTTTTTGTGCCAAAAACCATGTTTTGGCACAAAAAAAAACACTGCCTGCCGCCAGGGTTGGCAAAAACCCAGTTTTTGAAATCTTCATTTTTGGGTTTTTGGGTGGGTTTTTCTGGGTTTTTGGTGGGTTTTTGGTGTGTTTTTCTGGGTTTTTGTTCCAGTTTTGTACTAATGAATGATCATTTTACTTAAAATATATATGAGAATGTTATTTTTAACGTATAAAGTGTATTAAATTGCTGAACAGTGTTCAAGACTGACTATACATTTGGTTGTAACCATACCTGTAAGACCTCCGACCAGTTGGGGGGGGGGGGGGTAAATCCGAAATTTTGGGGGGGGGGGGGGTAGGAAAAAGTCGAAATTTTTCCCAAAAAAGGCCAAAAAACATACACTTTTTGACAAATTTTTTTAATTTTTTCCCAACTGGGGGGGGGGGAAAATGATTTTGGGTATAGGGTTGGCCGAGTTGGGGGGGGGGTCCCCCCCCCAACCCCCCCCCCCAACTACAGGTATGGTTGTAACATATTTACACGAGTCACGCGACTGCACATTGCACAACGATTTTATCGATTTGGCTCATTAAAACGATTGGCTGTTTATTGAATTTTTTATTGCATGACCTAAACACTAAAAATTGAAATGTCACTTTAAAAAATTGAAAATTACGGAAATCAAATTTCACGCTTCGGCTTCGCTCACTTCATCAGATTCACAGTCACGGGAACTTTCTAGCAGCCCAAAGGTTGTCTTAACGAATACCAGTTTGCGCACTGTTTCCGTCGACAATTGATTTCGCAGCTTGGAATGTATGAAGCCAAAGGTAGAGAAGTTTCTTTCCGAAGATGCGGTAGAGACAACGAGCGAAAAAACCTCAATTAATTTTTTATACATGTAATACATTGAAACAAATAACATGTTATCTATGTGTACCTTCAGAGCGATTCGTTGCACCAGCGGCCAGTCAGCTCCATCTGTGAGCCAATACTCAAGGACAGACTTTTTCTTTTTGACGAGCATCTGGTCTGGTAGCGAAATGAGTTATTTTGTTTTTGTAATTTTGCCTCAATCATGTATTGCGTCAATTCTTGATACACAGCACTTTTTTGGTCAGCTAGTTCTGGATTTGCCACAGGGAAATTAACGATGAAATCCTCAATCTCGTTCTGGATTTGCCACAGGGAAATTAACGATGAAATCCTCAAATTAACGATGAAATCCTCATTTTAAAAGAATTAAGAAAAACCCAAAAACCCAAATTTTGTCAAAAAAATTCACCCAGAAAAACCCAAAAACCCAGGTGTTGCCAACCCTGCGTGCCGCTAAGGCGGGCCACTAGCCGTACGAAAAGTACAGTAGATCTCATCACACTTGTTTTTTTTTAAACGTTACAACTTGCCGATCAGATAGCGCATCTGTCAGTCGCCCCTTATTGTGTATTGCACATTTCAGACACTTTATTTTTTCATAAGTATCATCTTGGTAAAAAAAAAATAATCTTTTGTATACACATTCATTAAAATTCATTCGATTTACATGATGAAGTCGTCGATCTCATTATATGAGGAAACTTTAACAAAAAGACTAGTCAACTTGAGGACGGCTAAATTATTGAGATTCACACCATCCACAAGATCAAAATATTTTTCTTCTGGACGTCTTGGAGGTGCAATTCCACATAGTTTTTTCGTTTTTTAAAATTATGGCCTCGATCCAATTTCCGCACTCCTGAAGTGCTTTTGCCTTCAAAAATATAATTTTTCACAATATTGCATTACCAAACCAAATTTTTTTCCAGTTTCAATTGAACCGGTAGTGTTACTGAGATTTTTGGAGTGCCAGGGTTTTGGATCATGGGGATATCCATGGACATGATCACTTTACGCAAAAAAAATCATCCTGAGTGTAAACAAACGTATTTCCGCGAATTTTTGGAGTAATGGGTTTTCGACTGTGGAGAATTGAATGAACGTGGTCACTTTAAACAAAAAAATTATTCTTGGTGCAAACAAGCTTATTTTCGCGATTTTTTAATGTGAGCGGTTTTCTACTTCACGCAAAAAATATCCCGAGTGTAAACAAACGAATTTCCGTTATTTTCTAAGGGAAGTGATTTCCAACCACAAAGAATTCAATAGATGTGAAAATCATCCCAATTGTGAACAAATATGTTTCTGCGTTTTTTAAGGGGGAGGAGTTTTCAGCTATGGAGAATTCGATGGAACGCCACACAAATAAATATCCTGAGTGTAAACAAACGTATTTCGGCGATTTTTGGGGGAAGGTCATTACAGAAGGGGTGAATCCTGGTTTTTTTGAGACCAAAAACCAAAAAAGTGTACTAAAAACTTTTTTCATACAGGAAAAGACTCCCAATTCTAAAACTCTGGGGGTGCATACCCCCATATCACTCCTCACACATGCATGCTTCCAACCACACGGAACTTTTTTACTTACCGTCAATCAAACAGGTATCAACTGTGGTTGACCCATAAAATCCAACTCATCCTATTTTGAAACGTATTCAGTGAAAAATTCGAACAAAGCATTCCACATGGATGCCAATCATGTCCAATCATAGGAGTGGGATAGCTGGGGAATTCAGTTGCAAGAATCCAGCTTTCTCCTCCCACAGTCTCCCACAAATGGTCCACTGACCTTGGTCTAGGTATTTTATGTATGATACAGATTACTGTTCGTAGAACAATGTTAGTGATAGTGCATCTCAACACTACTAATTACCTTGCAAAGCTTATCATTATCACCTTCAATGAGCAGGCAGTTCCCTGTGGACACGAGATATTCGTGTATGTTGGGATTCTGAAATGACGTGTGATTTGAAATAACTCAAGCAGAAAAATGCTTGATATATGTCGTACTACATCTATTTTGCATAGATCATGATCCCGAGAAAGTTACATATATTAGAATACACTCTAGAACAAACAATGTTGTTAGGAAAGATAATAAGTATGACAGAACATGAGTGAGTGAACAACCAACAATATGTCATTTGATACATCCACGATGATACGCCAAAATATTCAGATTGCTGCTGATCTAATTCGACTGGCCAAAAAGATCGTTGATATCTTCAAAATTAAAAACGTTATCCCATCAACCTGCCACGTTTGAGAAAGAATCCAAAATGCGACAGCTAGCATGAGAAATATATCAAGTTTAATATGGATGACAAACTCATATTAGCTCATGTTAGACTGCTTCTCTCCTGCAGATTTATTGCAAACTTCTAAAACGAAATTTCTTTACATTCCCGAAAATTATTGCGCTATAATTTGCTTCTTGCAGGAAACTTCAATCCCTCGCGCACAACACTTGTTATTACTCACCAGCTGAAGGACGCAGAGATATAATAATCTTCAACCTGAACAGGGAATTTATGAACTCTGAACATCGTCCACAAGATAAATATTTTGATCTAGTGGATGGTGTGAATCTCAATAATTTGGGAACCCTCAAGTTGATTAGTCCTTTTGTTACAGTTTCCTTGTATAATGAGATCGACAACTTTATCATGGAAATCGAATGAATTTTAATGAATGTGTATACCAATGATGATACTTATGAAAAAATAAAGTGTCTGAAATGTGCTAGATACAATGACTAATGGTTGACAGATGCACAATTTGATCCACAAGTTGTAACTTCCACATTTGATAAATATTTTTTTTCACGGTGAAAAAAACCTGAAAAAAAAGTTTTGCACACGCGGAAAAAGTTTTGCACAGTGCAAAAAAATACTGGTCCTATAATTATAAATTCAACTGATACTTAGAGAAAAAATGTCTGAATGAAATAATTGTGTAGCATTTGGATATAATTAAAACCTACGAACATGGCTTCGGTGTTAAAAAATTTTGTTCAAATAGTCAGGATACCAAAATAGGCCTTTGTGGCCAGTTAGGGAGTTTGGTCATTGGTCTTCATATGTGTCAAAATTGATTGAGCACCTCATGGAGTTCCCTTGTGAGTGGAACAAACTTGAAGCACCAAGCTCTATTCCTGTATAGTGAGAATACTATGATTCAGGATTATATGAACAAAAATATGAACACCAAAACTGAGAACACCTATTTAGTAACTGGTGCATACAACTGTAATTTGCAGTTACCTAAGAAATATATGACCCTTGTCAAAGACAACAAATAACGGCATTACTTCATTCAGTAATGGATCAAAAGTAAAATTTTGGATGATGACAGAAACGCATGAGCCTTCTTCCCCTGACCTCCCACTGCTTTTCAAAACTGGCGATGCATTTTTAGCTTTAAAAATGAATCATAACAATGTATTTTTTTCAACTTGGTACATTTGCTTGCTTGGTGATCTAAAGATTCACAATGGAAACATTCTCCTAATTTGGTCATAGGACAGTAGTAAGGCCGGACCGTATAGGTCGTACGCTTAAGGATACCCCTATCTTTTGTGAACGACCTATAATTTGTCATTTTTGGTCGATTTATAGGTCGTACAGTAAACATATACGGACGACTTTTGATGGATTTATAGGTCGTACAGTAAGCATATACGGTCAATTTCTTCGTCGATTTATAGGTCGTACGGTTAAGTATATAGGTTTTAGAGTTACCAGTTTTAGAGTCGTAAATGACCAAATTCTTTTATAGAAAAATTGGCATAAAGCGCATGTAGAAAAGTGAACACTTGAGATGAAAAATATTTTAAATGTAAAAAAGTAATTGATACTACAAAAATATTTGAGGAAAAGAAAAGAAAAAAGAAAAGAACTAAATCATCAAGGGTAGCTATACATGAACGTTACTCTACGTATAGAAAATTATTACATTATATTGGATGATTTATGTAGGTAGATACGATTTTGTACACAGAGTGTTTTCCAGAGCAAACATAGAAAAGTTAGACAGCTGAAACCATTTAGATCCTAAAACCAATTAGAAATGCTAGAAAAGGTCAAAGGTTCTATAAAACATGGTAGCAAGAGACGCTTTACCAAAATAATTAAGGTGGTGATTATTGTTATTTTGATAGTTTTCTAGAATAACCTAGAGCCAAGAATCTTCAAAGAGAAACCGAAAAGATTCAACCAAAAAAGCAGAAAAAACCGGAAAAGGTTTAATGAGGGTAAAGAGGTATAAATAGAAAAAATAGAAGAAGAAGAACCATTCTTATTTTTGTACTTGCGCGCGACACCTGAGACTACCAATGGAGGCCCTATTCGTTACATTTATTTCGGCGTTAAGAGCCGCCTACGAGGTTTACAGTACGATGATTTTACAAATATTTTGATTTAAAAATTAATATGGATACTATTTTATAATATTATTATTAATTTAGAACCATTTTCAACGACGGCTGACATTGACGCGTGGGTGTCCGTCTTTTGGGAGGAGGCGTTGACGGACTTCAAGAGCTGGTGGAAAAGCCAGTGAGGGGTTGAATATCCGGCTAGACAGAAACCCTTTTGCGGTTTTATGAAACATCTACGCGGGATGTTTGAAAACCCTTCGCTGGACGACGGCCACCTAGCCTCGCACCTGTGGAATATCCTCCCCCTGGTGCGAGGGCTGAATGGGGAAACGCCGATGATTGCTACGTCGACGAGAGGATAGGACTGGTGCTACCGCCTTTCTAGTAAGTTTTGATGTTATAGTTAAAACACATCGTAGATATATAAATTTTATAAGCTAACTGAGCTGTCTAAAACTTACCAAAGAACATTTCTAGAATATTCTAGAAGCTTTCAAATATTTACACAATTTTATACGATAAAAATTTATGATAAATAAAGACTATTGATAGATCTTGTACCTATTACTTAACAGTTAAAATGATATATTAGAGTTAAAATTTTTGTTTAACTAAAATAGTTATTAAAATTTGTAAAAATTTTAGTGGATATGCATGAAACCTCTAGCTAGGTCTGGGACGGCGGCGGCGGCGGTGGCTGCGTATGTATGTAGTATCTATGTGTATATATATGTATATTTTATTTTGTTTTAAATTTTGTACATATGTATAATTTATTCTATTTTGTTTTAAATTTTGTATATATATATATATATATATGTATATTTTGTTTCAAATAAATTAAATTGAATTAAAATTAATAAAATTTTTTATTCATTGCGTTTAATAGTAGAGGTAATTTCTTTAGAGTTCTACTATGAGTGTATGTGTGTGTGTGTGTGTGTGCGTCAACTTCTGGAATATAAAAAAGGGTTTACTGTAGTCAGATATTTAGAGATGTACGAGTAAACGATATGTAGAGAATATGCACAAACAGGTCTTAGAGTAAAAAGAATGTACAAGATAATTACATAGTACTGTAGAATTAAAGGATAAAATAAAGGAAAGAAGGAGTAATAAAAGGAAGTTCCTTCATAATTAGGAATAAATTAAAAGAATATTTCTAAACAATAGCTAAAGAGAAGGGTTGTATAAACAACAACAACTATAAGTGATTTTTATTATTATAAAAAAATGAGATGAAATGTACATATAAATATAACGTATTTAAATACTATAATCCATAAAGGTTTCACCATTTTTATCAATCATTACGAGAGAGTCAAATTCTGCCTATATAAGTGCTTCAATACCGCCATCTGGTATATCCTCGCCAAAATTCATCTGTAAACTAGTGGTTCCTTCATGTACGAGTTCCCAAAAATTACCATCCATACCGCAAGGAGTCAAATCAAAAACAAAAACCGTGTTATGCGTTGTAAAAGAATTTCGAGTAATTTCATTACCTTTGTTATCTGTAACAATTCCTACACCCTCAAATAATTGTACAAAAGTGCGCAAATATTTGTTTTCTTTAAAATTTAGCATATATGGTGTTGTAGGTAATGTTGTGGTACCGCTTGTTATTTTAATTTTGTTTAATCCGAAATGCTTAAAATTGAAGGGGCTTTGATAATAATCACCCCTAGCAGCTGAGCAATCAACGAGCGCCACAACGAGAGGACGAGGTAAAGGACCTGTGAACAATGAGTTCAGAGGAGCTGAGCGAGGACTAGTTGTTATGTATAGACTTGTAACATGACATCGATGAATAGGGTATTTTGCAGCTGTATTTTGTAACATGGATTCAATAGCTAGATTGATATTATCCGCAACTTCAACTTTTTTAATAAATAAAGACATGCTTTTAACCTCGATTTTATAAGCTTCGTTGTCAGTAGATATAAATTTTTGCAAGCAATAATCATCTCTATGTCTGTATAAATCAATTTCCAAAGTACATTGATTCAATAGGAAACGTTCTTGCATAAATAGATCGGCATGTATAGGAGCCATTAATTCAACAACTGCACTGTTTTTGAACATCTGAACTCTTTCCAAAGCACCCTTGTTTTTCTTTATATCAAGAACATCGCCATTTTCAAAAGCATAACCAGCAGCTGCAACATGTGTCGACTTAGCATCACGACCATAGTTCAATTCCGTTTCCAAATAAGATCTGTAAGCGTATCTATCCCCACTGAAATGTTAAAATGTTAAAATTAAAAAACATAAACATACATTTAATTATAAAACTTACCTGTCAGATATTAATTTTCCATTTAAGTACATCTTGATCTGTTTAAAAAATGTTTTGCCGATCAAATTAATTGGCGCCACAACATTACCACTGATATTGTTGTTGGCATCTGCTGTTAAAGTGCAAGCAGCGCCATTAGCTTTGGTAATTCGAATAGTAAAATATATAAAATTTTTTGATAAGTCCAACATATATGAATCAGGTGAAATAACAAACTCGTAAGGTCCTTCATTAGTACAACAATTTTGTAACTGAATTTCAGACCAAAAACTTCTACGAATAGCAACTTGTGTTGGAGGTACGGTAAATAAATCTAACTTCGTTTTACTACTAGGAGACGACGCAGCATCAATAAATTTACTCATTTTGAATAGATATCCTTGAAACTGACTACTCTACGTGGAGTCTTTTTTAAGAATGAGGAACGTTGTTTCAGGTGTTTACGTTTATGTTGTTTTTGATGTTGATGTTGTTGACGTTGACCATCATTTAACTTTTTATTGCTTTTTATATGTATCATAGAATTTATATATTTACGCTTCAATAAACCTTTTCCTTTATGAATGCGTTGGCCGGTTTCATGTAATAAGCTGCCAGCTGCGTTTCGTCCATGCTCAGCAACACTTTCTTTAAAAGAACGGCCTTCTACAACATCGCCTGCAATTTTGGAACCTGCAGCAAGTGCATGCTTTCCTGCAGATTTTAACAAAGGCATAGCTAGACGCCACAAACTCTTAAAAAAATTACCAACTCCAGCTCCTTGATGTCTATAATAATACAGGTATGCTGCTCCCAAACCTTCTAAGGTACCACATAACTGAAATTGATTATCTTGAATGCTGTGTTGATAAATTTTGATCCAGTAATCAACGGTTTCAGGGATAAATATGGTATGCATATTTTGCTTTGAAAATCAAAAGGAACAACTAAATGAATAAATTAATTAATTAAGAGCATTTGCGAAAATTCAACCTGACGACAACGTGTCCAAATGCAAATGAATGAATGAATAAATAAAAATTTGTTACTATGATTATAGGAATAAAGGAGTACGTCGCCGAAAATGTAATTTAGCTATAACATTCCCAAACTGAAAGGGTATAAGCTCATTCATACTGTTTTTTATATTAATCTCGAGTACTGTAATTTCTTTTAATTGAATGGGTATATAGTGAGGTGTTTCATATAATCGACTCACATTATCTTTGTATTTTCCCTGAACATTTACTATACGTAAAAGCGGTGCTAAAGTATTTCCAACAATCTGATTTTCAATAATATTACAGTAAACATACAAATTCTGTAAATCATTCAAATTTGGTGGTTGAATGCCTAACATGTATAAATGATTAGTTTAAGGCTCAGCAAGAAAAACAGCTTTGGATGGTGGAATATGTGTGTTAGAATTTTTTGGAGGTTTCTCTCCAACAGTATATAAGTTAACATTCACAGATCTATTTAAAAAATCATCAGCAGTTGCATAGGCCTCAGTATTGGTAGAGCTAAATCCAAGAAGCTCCATTAACTGTTTGCTCATATCGATTTTACGTAAGATTGTACCACTTTTTATTTTCAAATTAACTAATCCTCTACTATGTTCATTGTATGAAAACATGATTTCCATGTTAGTTGTGGCAATAGCTGCTCCAACTTTTGCATTCAACTCTTCAATTAATTCAGATATGGTAAAGTAATGTTTTTCAAAAACTATTACTTTAATTTTTTTGACCTTATTTCCAACACCATCCGTAATTAACGTTATTACATTATCTCCACCATGATTGGTAAATTAAGCCCAACTATAGGGGTATATTATTTCACTTAGCCCTACCTCCCAGCTTCCATCTAGTTTTAAACGGTAAGGTAGATGGGCTGAAAAATCAGAGGGTTTGTTTCCATTTTTGCTATTACTAGGTAATGTGATATAAAATTGATCTTCAAAGGTTGTCATTATTCATAATGTTGTTTGCTGTTGCTGTAGGTACGGTCTTCAATGAATTAGATGACTGTAATACTGTCGGTACGGGGCTAGGTAATAAATATCCTATACAAGCGCACAAAAGACCAACCCACAATTGTGTATTATTATTGTAGAGAGATAAATTTATTATAGCTGTAATGACTACAATGTATATTAGTATGACCTGACTGAAGAAAACCACTTCGTTTCGAGGTAGACGTTTTCCAAAAAACTCCCAAACGCTAATGCGAGATGTTTCTGAATGCGTACTATTACTACTATCCATCTAAAAATAAAAAATTTTTTATTTAACAACTAAACACTCAGTTATAAATTTATAAGAAGGCAGCGCTACTAAAGTAACCAATAAAATTATGCAAAAATATAAAGGAGGCGGAGCTATCAAAGTGAAGTAAAATTTATATATAAATACATAATGAAGGAGTTAACTTTTTACAAACGTGTACATAATTTATTTCGCAAGTGACCTTTTACAGAAAATTTACAATGAAAAAACTTACAAATCAAATTAAACAAAATTTGTGTAACTGAAACTTTTAAACATTTTATACATAGGAACATGTCACACTTTATAATACAAAAAATATAAAGTATATATACCACAAACCCTACTATTAAAATTTTGTAAATGTTTCTTATTTGTATATCTTATTAAAGCATTTTTGTTAATATAGTTTATAAAAGCAGGAATAACTGGTGGTAAACCATAAGAATCAAAATAATATACAGAGTTAGCATTATCAAAATACATAGCTATCCAATGACTTCCTTTTTGAAAAGATGTATCGGTGTTTGCAATTAAAGCCGCAGGTCTTTTAACTATCTTCGGTAGAGTATCGCAAGCAAAAACCCCTAAAAAATTTTGTGATAATAGCGCATCTTGTTGAACATAATATGTCAATTCAAAGTTGTTCATCGTAATCATCGTCATCGTCATTTTGTATATCCTTTTCTAAAATCCAGCTGTTGAATTTTTCAGGATCACCCCACCACTTCACAAGTACTCTATTCTGACCATCTGGTAAACGTTTAGTCTTCAAAACCTTTTCAATTTTGTATTCTTTGATATTAGGATTATAATCAATTTTCTGTAGTTCTTTTTCATAAAAACGTCCTTCTATATCTTCGCCTTCCAGATCTTGAATTGTATAAAGTATATGATTTCGGGTCTTCACAATATGTTTTACTTTGAAAACTTCTTCACTCCATTGAGGTAAATAACCTTTGTCAAATACACCTCTATGTTTACTAATTCGCACGTAATCGCCTATACCAATCTTAGACTTTCTAGTGTATAATCTTTCAGGGTAGAGTCTTTGCCATATAATTTTTTCGTTAGAATAATCTACATTAATAGGTTTTTCCTTAATCGATCTATGAACAGAGTGATTGTAGTTGGAAACAACTGAGGGTAAAATATCAATCCATTTATAAGTGGTAAACTCTGTAAAATATTTAAATAATTTAGTTTTTAAAGTTCTATTAAACCATTCCACTATTGAACATTTAATGTCTTTGTTTTGAGAAGTAAAAAAATGTATATCGTTAGTTTCCAATAATTTTTGGAAATCTTTGTTGACAAATTCTTTTCCTTTATCGCTGCGCACTCTCCGAGGGATTCGACCTCTTTTTAAAATATTTTGAAAAGCATCACAAACATTCTTTGAGTTTTTTGATTTTAAGGGTTCAACCCATGCGTATTTACTTAATACATCTGTACATGTAAGCATAAATTTGTATCCATCGTTAAAATCTGCTAAAGAAGACATATCTGCCAAATCAATTTCCCATTGTTGATCCATAGCTGTAACATAAATACGATTACGTGAAAATTTTTTGTTGACTTGTTTATGTAGAGTATAACTATCTTGTTTTGAAAGCCAATCTTTAACATTTTTACGTGTAATATTTTTACGGTGTTTTCTAGCTTCAGCATATAATTTTTCAATACTAGAAAAAGCTGTAGGATTTCCGTGTAAATTGTTGTATAATTTCGAAAGTAAGGTGTTCATCGCTCTAGTACAAAGGAGTATACCGTCTAAGTGCTCTAACTTTGCGTCGTATCTTCTTTTCTGTCGAGTTTCCTTTATTAAAGAATGAATCGTCTTTGATATCTTCTTCGGCACCACTTGAAAATAAATCAACACCTTTCACAAGTGGTTTATTCAACCGTTTGACACTACTAACTGTCTGATCATCTCATTCTTCTGGAGGTGTATGGTAGGAGAGTTTCTGAGGTAAAGTGAATAACATTTTACATAACGGGTTTCCTATAGCCTCTAATGGTACATTATATTTTTTCAAAGCATTAACAAACTCATCTACTCCAAGCGTTTGCATAATTTTTGAACGTTCACGAGACAAATCATGTAATAAATCAATAATATGTGATCCTTCAATTAATTTTCCATCAATTAATAATTCACCTTGCTTATTAACATTTATACTAGGGTTATGTCACACATGTTCCAATAATAAGGATGCTGAGCGTTAGGAATACCGCTAAGTAACTTTTCATCGTTTAGCCAGTTTTTTTCTTTTTGTTTCAAATCGTCACTATCATTCTCATCTTCTTCATTATTAATAACTTTTTGTTTTAAAATCACTGTAGTAGGTTGAGCCTTTTGACGTTCAAAAATTAAATATTGTGAAAATAGTTGCGAGTACATTTGGTATTGTTCTTCGGGCGTTAACGTATTATCTTCCAAAATGCGCTCTAGCTCATTAGGATACATGTCAACTTGCTTAGCTATACCTGCCTTTTCATTTGAACTCGTCGTCGAAGAAGAAGCCTGAGAGTTATTCAACTTATTCAGAACCTCCTGAGGTACAAGAGCAAATTTATTAGCAAATTTCATTCTATAATAATTTCTCTGTAACAAAACTTGCTAATGTAGATAATAAAACGGGTAGTACTAGAGGTAAAAATGCTCCACCACTTTGAACAATTCTTACACATTTATTATGTAAATCTTTTTTCTTGTTTTTTTCGTGTCTTGTAGCTAAACCTCTGAGCAATAATTTATGTTTCGCCAATTTCTTTTTTAAGTTTGAATTAATAGGAATATTACCGTTCAAAATGTTCAAACAAATTTCACATATACAACAGATCAAATTGGGGGAAGAATGTTGAAGAAAAGCACGTCTTTGAACACGATTTGAATTTTTCAACACATTTAGCTCATGAATATATTTCTTCAATCTAGACGCCATACAAAACAGACCGTACAGTACAGAAAAATTTTACAATAATGACCAAATGATGAGTAAACATTGAAATATTTATTGTATTACATTAAGATAGTAATGAAGCTTCATTTTGTATGACGATATTCAACTCTTCCCATCTAGAAAAAGCACACAAGTTATTCATATTCATAAAAAATAGTTTATGAGCTGTATCTAGTTTTAAAAAAAGATCTTCTACAAAAATAGCACAAGTTTCGATCATATCCAACTCCGTCAGTAATAATCTAGCAAAACACCAAAATTGTGTAACTTTTTTACGTCCCATGGGTAAACCAACTTCACGCCCTAAATGGTTGCACGCCTTAGCTATGTCTTTGTAAAAAATCTTGGCTTCGGGTGAGAAATGAGTCCAAAACAAATCAGCTATTTCGCATTTCTGTTTGTTGTTTAGTATTTTACCTTAAATAAAAATACTATAGTTTAATAAATAGTTAAAGAAGAGATATAAAATTTTTACCTTTTACTTTATTTTGCACCATTCTGACAAAAACTTCAAATGCAGCTGACATCGTCATTGTCACAAAACAAAGGAATTATAGAAAAACGACCAACCTCTTCAAAATTCTCGACTAGACTGATGAAGGGTATAATATTTTTTTCTGATTATGTAATAAAGCTAATGTATCAATATATCGTAATCTACTTCCATTGATGTACAAGTTTTGAAATTTACTGTTTCGACTACAACAAGAAAATACGACAGCATTGAAAATATATATTTTGAAACACGCTCGTAATTGCATAAATTGTCCGTCATTCTGAGGACAATGTAAAATTTTTTCTACATAACATAGTAAGGGTATTAGATGTAATTTATAAATTTCCCGTAATAATAATTTCTAATCTGTAACATTTTTTGTGTTTGGTATCGTAAAATCTGTAACATTTACAGGTTCTTCATTTTCATAAAATTGAAAAGCATATTGTACCCATACAATAAAAACAGCTATGAAAAGAATCACAGCGAGAGTATTTAAAAAAAATGTATTTACTGTATATCATATCGCTAAAATAATAGGATCCGACTAACTTGTATAAAGTTTTTTTGTAAAAATGATGAATCATTTAGGTGTATACAAAATCATGTGATCATTGTCAGGAAATAATATTAGATCTAAGTCGATATTTTTCAGGACATGTCTGTGTAAGATCTATTAATAAATAACCGTATGGTTTACTAGTAGCATCCTCATACGCCTCTATGAAATAATTTTAGGTAGTTGGAAAAATCTGTCGAGCCAGTGTGCGGACTTGTAATCTATCACTTGGGTTTTTTAAAAGAATTAAATATTGAGCATTTATCCTACTCGTATGCATTCCATCAAAAAAGGCATTCTGAACTATATGTATAATTGATATATTCCAATGATGCGATCCTTTAGTAAAAAGTTGAGTTAAACTTTGATCATTCTTCATCTCTTGCATCATATCATCCATAATTAATAATTTAGGTGTATCTTTACTTTTCTGAAGTTCATTCAAATCAGGTGAACCTTGAATAAATTCTACATAAGAACATTTCTGAACTAATTCATCGTAAGCTTCTTGCCATTCCAAACAACACCAATAAATTTTCACAGGAGCAGGGTGAAGCATTTCTTCAGCAAAAATTACAAGTTTTTTAACAAATTGTTTTTCCTGATTTTGTTGGAGCAGAAACTATACAGTTAAATGGATGTTTCCATATATAAAACTTTTCATCATCATCATTTGACATCTCTTTTTGACAACAACAAAAACCAACCACTTTTTACTTGAACAATTTTTAAAATGATTTTTTATTATTATTTTAAAACAAAATGTTATATATAATTATCAAAATTACAATATAAAACAGTGCACATGTAAAATATATGAAGATAGATAGATGATTATATAAAATAGAATAACATTACTGTATGCAAAAATATACGCGCAATATATGTATGAAATTATATAACAAGCAAATACATAAGCAACTACATAAGCAAGCAAACTATAGCTAATTAAAACATACAAACTGTAATGAATGTAAGCAAAACTTTTACAATTTACTGTTAATAAAATCGCGTAGTGTTTTGATAACAACAGCATCATCAAAATCATAATGATAATCTTCATCAATAAAACAAGCTACAGTATCCTTAAGAATTTTACGACCAGTACTTGTAAGTGGTATACATCTAAATATGTCAATCATCTGTTTAAAAGCGGGAAGACAGTAATAACCTTGAACTTCACCTATAACATATTCAAAACAGTCAATGATAAGTCCCATCTTTTCATATAAACGATTAACTGTTGGTGTAATTGCGATATTATATATGGAATTACGAGCTGGACACTGATGATCCTCAACAATTCCTACCTCTTTAGCGCAATAACAATCAAAAATACACCCATTAAAGATGTCTTGTATAACTAGTTACGCACATATAACTATAAATAATTTTTCACCTTTTACTACTTGCTCATCAAAAAACCATGGAATATCGAAACCCGGAACAGGTAACTCACAAATACGCTTGGTTTCAGCATCCAACGAATTGGTATCCGACCTTGAATTGTAGTCAGGATCATTGAAACAGTTGAAGATATCGTTAATAAACGACGTTTGAACGCTAGCTTCCTTTTGATCTTCACTAGCATTGCTATGTTCTCGGGCGAATTTTGTAGCATGAATCCCTTCTTCTTCTTTAATAATTTTCTTATCTGCACCGACTTCTTCTTCTTTAACGATTTTTGGGGTAGAACCATCTTTTCCAGCTATGTCGTCATTTTCGTTTGTTTTGCGTTTTATCGCTAATTGGAGATTTGCTGCTAAAGCGTTGTACTCGTTTGAAATAGCTGGCGCTATCTCATGTATCATATTGGTCCAGCGCTAAAATTGCTAAAGAATAAAACATTATATATTTTAAAAGAAAGAAAGAAAGAATTCATATATCAGCTCACTTCTTTAGATAAACACTATGTCATTCCATTAAACAAATTGTTAAATCGTACTGTAACCCCGTCACTCTCCACCAGCATTTTATAACCAGGGTTGATGCCGCATCGACCTCCATGTGAAAATGTTTTTTCAATAATATTGACATTGCGACCTAGTATACCCTATTGTGGTAAAATGAGCTTGAATCCGCGACCGTACGCCTCTTTTGTTTTGGGGTCGACGTTACGAAAATAAATTGACACGTATCCACCTTCAACCACTACAAATAATGCCATGTTTTCGTCTAACATGAACTGGTGTTCCATTTTCGAAAATTCTTGAAGAAATATATTAAAGAGAGAGAGAGAGAGAAGAAGCGAGTAGTTTTTGTAGCAACAAAACAGATAAATGTATAAAGTGTTCAAAATTTTAGAGTAGAAGGAGGTTATAACTATAATAAAATAACCAGGATATATAGCTTATAAATGTAAGAGGAGGAGTTATAAGCATAATAAATATTCAAGACATATATCCTACAGTATTCTACTATTCTGAGGAGTACATGAGAGGAGGAGCTATGTTCTACAAAAATAAAATAAAATGTGTTTATGTGCTATGGTAACCTTTGAGATCAAAGCTAGAAAAATATATGTGTCTTATGTGTTATAGTAATTATCAAGGTCAAAGCTATAGAAGCAATATAGCCACATGCGCATGAGTTATAAGGGTCTTTAAAGCTTTCCTACATAAAAAGAAAAGATGGTGCAACAGGGTTATAAGCAGTTATTACAGTTATTTTATAGCTTCAAGAATCAAAACAAAAATACTAGGGTTGTACAGTAAAACAGGTTTTCAACTGGTTTTATCTGGTTATATGCTAATAAAATAAGCTAAAGAAATGATATGGGCACGTGTTCATGAGTTATAGAGGTCTTTAAAGCTTTCCCATCATAAAAAAGAAAAGTACTACAATAACCTCATAAACAATAATTAAATCTCTACCATAAAATTAATAGTTTTTGCTAATTTATAAAAATTTTCCATTATTACTGTATAAGTTTTGATGAATAGGTTGTTTTCTATTTTTCTAGTTTATAGTTTTTATATTTTCTAATTTGGATAATTTTTATAATGAAACCTATTTACGAGGATATTACTTCGGAGGAAGACGACATGCCTATAGAAATTTTAGAAGATATTACTTCTGATGAAGATGATGAAACGATCGTGAATGAGTCTTCAGAAAATATTACCTCTGAGAAAGAAGAAGAAGAAGAAACACTTATTAATAATAATAATAATATTTTGGAAGAAGAAGAAGGAACTGTTTTAGATTATGATGATGATGATGAAGATGATCAATACAAAAGTTATACGCCTTACAGTTCTGATGAGGAAGAAATTTACGAAGCAGCTCAAATTGGTGGCGGTGGTGGTGGTGGTGGTAGTGTTGGGGGTAGTGGAGGTGTAACGAATGCATCTTTTGTTGCGGATGATTTTTGCGAATCAGGTCAACCCAGTACTGTAAATATTAGACGTTTTAATACTGAAGGTCGCGAGTACTCTGTGAACTTTCGTAATACTGAACATATGGATGATTAAAATGCTCAAATAGTGCCGACGTTTCAACGTATAGTAGAGCCAATTTCTGAGAATGTCGCTGATAATGCCTTTATAGGGTTTTCCTTTGACCATCCAGATTTGACGAAAGGTCGTGTTTTGATACCTTTTAGACTGAAACATGCTTTAACTGGAGACTTGATTGTAAACACTCTTAACGCTGTTCTTCAATCAAATGAGCAAATACAAATTGATAGTCGTCAATCTACAATTCGTACGATTGTTGTAACACCACCTGAAGGTAGCGGTAAGCTAATTAAAATTACTTATGTAAGATTTTATTTTTATTTATTTATTTATTTAAAGTCTGTTTTTTATAAAATGCTTTCAAATAGAAAAGTGACACAAATCCGTACTGTCGTCAAAATCGTCTACGTGGAGCTCTTACTGTAAAATTTTTCCCTCGAAAAATTGTTAAAGGTTAGGTCAGTGTGCTTACAAATTTCCAGTTCAACATGATATATTGTCTATCAGAAAATCGTGAAAATTTGAAATACTACTTGCTTTCCACTTTCATTATTTAGAAGCATTTCAAGAAAAACAGACTATAGTTTAATTTAAGGTATTCACAATGCTCATCAATATTTAAAACATAATGATTTTCTAAAAGATAAATGCTGTATTATTCAAATCAACAACACGGATGATTTATGTTTTGCTAGAGCTCTAGTTGTTGCTAGAGCTTACATTCATAAAAAAGATAGGAATGCTGAGCACAAATGGGAAAGTATTCGAAAGTCTGACAAGTCACATCTGCTGCAAACAAAGGTTGCTAAAGAACTGATGACCTTGGCAGGCTTAGCTAATCATCAAGGAGCTTGCGGTTTTCATCAGTGGGAACAACTGCAAACTGTTTTGTTACCCAATTATCAAATCAAAGTTTTTAGGAAAGAACGCTTTAAAGATTTGATATTTAGAGGTTAGAGTTTTTTATTTTTCTGTTATTGTGTACGTATTTAGAGTTTTAAGGACCTGAAGCAACGCATGTTTTGAATATTTACCACCATGATAACCATTACTCCATCATTACAAAGATGCCTGGATTTTTTGACCAGGGCTACTTTTGTCCTCATTGGGATCTGGCCTACAATAACAAAATGGAACACAGATGCAGAAACGTTTGTCCTCTGTGTTACAATACACCCCCATGTAATCAATTTAATGCTCGAAAATGCAAAGATTGTCTACGATATTTCAAAAACGATGAGTGTTTTGCTCGACACAAGTTTGTTTTTACTCAAAGAGGTCAATCGAAACGTCAAAAAACAGGGGTATCTATTTGCGATCATTTCAAAGTGTGCGAACAATGTGATACACTGATTCGACGAGCACATTCTAAACCTCATGATTGCGGTTATTTTGAATGAGAAACATGCAATAAAAGCATACCTAAAAAAGGTATTAGATACGGTATAATTATTTTATTTTATTTTTATTTTATATGAAAATTTTTAATTTTAGGACATTTATGTTTTATGCAATCTGTTAGTAGCGACCAAAATGAAGAGGAAGAAGATATATTTGAAACATATGTTGATGAGGATGAGTGTCTAGATGATAATGAAACAGGAATTACTGATAAGTGTCCTGTTAATCAAAAATTTGTTTTTTATGATTTTGAGAATACCCAGGAAAAAATTCTACAACAAACCAAATTAGGGGATGTGTTCGAACATGAACCAAATTTATGTGTTGTCCATACTGTATGCGATCAGTGTCGTCAAAATGAGGGAAATTTTTGCTGTGATACATGCGGTCAACGCGAGCGTATTTTCAAAGGCTCTACATGCTTAAATGATTTCTGCGAATACCTTTTTGCAAAAGGTATGAAAAACATTACAGCAATAGCCCATAATTCTCGAGGATTTGATGGACAATTTATAATGCAGTTTTTGTATCGTAATGGACATCATAAACTACATATCATTAATAAGGGTGAATTAGTAAATTGTTTATAGCTTTTTAATTTTCATTTTCATCTATTTATTTATTTATTTTAGGTTTAGAGTTGATGTGTATCAAAGTAGGGTCGATAAAAATTATTGATTCTCTGAACTTTCTTCCGATGCCTTTGGCGGCTTTACCGAAAACATTTGGAATAAGTGAAATATGTAAAGGATATTTCCCTCATTTCTTTAATAGAAAAGAAAATTACGGATATATTGGCTCATATCCATCACCCAACATGTACGGTTACAATGCTATGAAACCTGCGGCTCGTGCCACATTTCTGGAGTGGTATAATGGAAAGCTTGAAGCAGTAAGTTTGCAAAAGTATAAAGTTTTGCATTTAAATGCATCATTGTTTAGGGTTGTCAATTTAATTTTGATAATGAGTTACTTGACTACTGTCGTAGCGATGTGCAAGTTTTACGACAATGTTGTATGAAATTTCGCGATATTTTTATGGAAGAAACAAATGTCGATCCTTTTGAAAATTCAATAACCATTGCTAGTGCTTGCAACTTAGTTTTCCGACGTTTATTTTTGAAGCCAAATACTATTGGTGTAATACAATACAAAGGTTATGGTAAAGAAGAAAGACAATCTGTTATAGCCTTAAAATGGTTGAAGTGGTTAGCCCATAAAAATGAAAAACTGTATATTCGACATAAACTTAATGGTGGTGAAGTTCAAATTGGAAGATACAGAGTTGATGGTTTATCAAGTAATTTTGTTCAAATTTTTGAAATTTTAATATCTATATGTTTGCTCATTAAGACACCACAATTTATGAATTTCACGGTTGTTATTGGCATGGTTGCCCTAAATGTATGAAAAATAGATATCAATTAACAGCCGATAATAATACAAAGGCAGTCGATGCATATGAACGCACTTTTAATCGGGTTATGGAACTTCAATCACTCGGTTATAGCGTAGTCGAAATGTGGGAGTGCGAACTTTTACAACAACTTCACTCAGATCCCGAAATGAAAACATTTTTTGATACAGTCAAAATACCGGAACCTATAAATCCTCGAGAAGGTAAAATCTTGAATTGTTCTTTTTTATTTTGTCAAAAGTTTTCTTGTTTTAGCTTTCTTTGGGGGTCGCACTAATGCTGTAAAACTGTATCATAAAATTAAGTACAATGAAGATGGTACACCTGCAGAAAAGATCAATTATGTAGATGTATGCAGTTTATACCCATTTGTCAACAAATATGGGAAATACCCTACAGGTCATCCAAAAATCTTTACTGAAGATTTTGAAGAGGTCAGTTCAACGTCACAGCCTTATGAGGGGTTAATCAAGTGTACGGTTTTACCACCTCCTAAACTCTTACATCCTGTTTTACCGTATCGACATGGTGGTAAATTATTGTTTCCTTTATGTAAAACTTGCACGCATGATTCACAAAAGACCACATGCATGCATAACGACCAAGACAGAGCATTAGACGGTACATGGGTTACGATAGAATTATATAAAGCCTTAGAGAAGGGATATAAGGTATATTGTTACGGTAATGGTTCTTTTTCTATGTATATTATTTTTGTCTCAGATCCTCAAGATTTTTGAGGTTTGGCATTATGATAATATTGAGCAATATCATCCAACCAAAAACCCCACTGGTGGTTTATTTACTCAATATGTCAATACCTTTATGAAAATGAAACTAGTAAGTTTTATATTATGTAAATGTGACAGAATTTGATTGTAATTTTTTATAGGAGAGTGAAGGCTACCCTGCTAAAGCTCAGACAGATGAGCAAAAACGTGAATACAAAACGGAGGTCTACAATTGTGAGAATATTTCATTGGATTCTTCGAAAATTTTAAAAAATCCTGGAAAGAGGGCTTTGGCGAAATTAATGCTAAATTCTTTCTTGGGAAAAGTAACTTTGCATAGTTTTTTAGTATTTCATTTAATTATTTTTATCTTTTTTAGTTTGGTCAACGAAACAATATGGATAAAACTGTTATCCACAATGCACCCAAAGAATATTTTGAACTTGTGATGAATGTGGCTAACATTATTAAGAATGTTAGACTAATCAATGAGCAATTGGTGTCAACAACATATTGTCAACATGATGATTTTGCGGAAGTCATGGGAAATACTAACGCTGTTATTGCAGCTTATACAACGGCTCAAGCTCGACTAAAGCTATATTCTTACATTGAGCGATTAAAAAGTCGAGTATTGTATTTTGACAGGGATAGTATTATTTACCTGTCAGCAGTTGACAAACAACAATATCAGGTACCCACTGGTTGGTGTCTTGGTGAAATGACTGACGAGTTACGTGAACATGGTTCTGGATCTTACATTACCGAATTTGTCAGTGGAGGTCCTAAAAATTAGGCCTACAGGTTGTACAGTCCATCTACAGACCAATACCGTCACGTAATCAAAGTCCGCGGTATCACTTTGTCATCAGATACTATGGAAAAAGTTAATTTTTATTCCCTTTGTCGAATGGTTTTTGCTTTTGTAAAAAACAATGGAAAAGAAGAAGTAGATGTACATAGTCTCCGTATAGAGCGTCAGCAAGATCGTAAAGTTGTTACTCGTAAAACTTTGAAAAAATTTCGTATAGTATATGATAAACGTATTTTGAAACGTAATTTTTGTACATTTCCTTATGGTTGGACTAAATGATTTTTACAATAAAGTAGAATGTTGCATCGAATTAAAAATTTTTTCTTTTTGATATGTAAAGATTTTTTCAACTCTCCAATTTTTCTACACGCTTTTTACGACCATTTTGTTTTGGTCATTTTTTATAAAAGACCTTCTTGATCATTTTGGCAGTCAATCAAACTTTATACCCATGCACCCGTAAAGATAATGTTTGATCACGTATTGACTCTCCTGAGATTTTTCTCATTTACAGACCATTACTGACCAATTTAACCGTTTGAGATTGACTTGAACGATCATTCAGGAATGGGGCTTCCGAGCATATTTACCCCTGCAGGTGGCGCCCTTTTGTCAAAGGGGGTCCAGGGGCGCAAATTTTTGAAAGGCTTCTTCTGCCCACAGGAGAAGCCATTTTTACACACAATCGCTTTTTAATTCTGTTTCATTTTTTTGTTCATTTCAGTTTTCCTTTTTTCATCTACAGTAACACATCCATTACCCTAATTCCACTATTACCATAATCGAAAATTACCGTAATTCCACTATTACGGTAACTCTCGAATCTGTATGCTTAACTGTACGTCAACTCTCCAAATTTTCTACATGCTTTTTACGACCAGCTCTTCCTAATTTTCCTCAAATTTTGAACACATCAAATCAAATCATTACTGCTTGAAATATTCCATTTTTTTCTGGTTACTTCAGTATTGGGCTATTTCAGTATTGGGCTTCTCAGCCATTTAGTGCAAGAAACATGAGTGCCCTATGCAAGGGATGTGACTCGAGCAGATTGTGTATTTCATAATAAAACATTAATGAACACTTAACACAAACCCCAAACACCAGTGAAGGCCCCATTACATTGTTTCTGCAGATGTATGGCTTGGTTTTCTCCTAGATCCTGAACAAGTTATAAGCCCAAAAAATGAAAACATAATAACTAGAAATAAACTTATCATAATTGAATGGGCTTCCATAATGTTTAAATGTCGATCAATTGTTTAAAGAATTAATGGTAGGACTAGTAAATAATAAACAATGTTGGTTAGCTAAGATTAGACAGCCTTGAGCAATAGAAAAAAAAAGATTTTTATATAATAAATAGAAACATACTTCAAAGAACTTAAAAATATTTGCTAACTCCCACTGAACCACCTCATTATATCTGATCAGGAACCCAACCATGTCATTAAGACATTGGAATAAGTAGGGAAAGGATAAAGTGAAATTTTTCGAAACTGCAAGAAGTGCACAAAATGAAGTAATTGACACATAAAGCTGGATTCGCAGAAGTAGGGCTAAAACATCCCGGGGAAAATGACAAGATAAAATGTTGACGAGAATTTAGGTGCCAGGATAGCTGGGGCACAACAGCAATTGGACATTGAATACCGACGTTCCGGTTTCTGCAATCCGTTAAAGATTAATTCAATAGGTATGCTGAAAAATATGAAGTAAATAAGGGACGTGGATAGAACGATATGATAAACAAACAATATATTGGTAAAACACCAGTTAAGGCGCAAAACTCGAAAGAGGCTAAATCACTGACTACAAAATTTTGATGAAATATAACTTACTTTGTCAGGATTTGTTCATAAATTCGTGAAATAGTGATACTTACAAATGCATACAATGCTTGCTTGTGGCTTACGATCTGATGAAATAAATAACCACATAGAAAAGTCATTTGTGGCTAACGATCCAAAGAATAAGAGCTGAAAAAATTAGAGATGTCCAGAAAGAAAATTGAAAGGATCACATGCATGAGTTTGCTTTGAAATAAGGCAAAAACAAAAAACCTCAAGCATTCAAGCCAAAAAAAGGAAATATAAAACACTTATTGTGCTCCATCTTGAGAATTATAGGCAGCAGATGCAATGCGTCGATAACATGAAAATTTGAGCTCCCTGAAAAGAAACTTTTGTAGTGTGAAAAGAACATGCATGATAATTTTTATGAAAAACTCAAGGGTATACATTGCTTAGCCTTCATACAGACAGTTAGTTCAATTCTTTTTCAAAAAGAGGCAAGTGAGTGGGGACCAATAGAGTCTAAAATGTAGCCAATATTAGAGTAAACCAACAAAAGAATGAAAAATTATGCATGATTTATGTACAGGCCATGTTTCAATGTGCAACCTGTGGCGAAAAATGTTGCACAGAAAAATTTCTAGTCGCTCAATTTAAATTTACTTGATTTCATTTGAAAAATGATGAAAAGTTAGTTTTTTGTATTTAATCCAATTCGCACCAGTTTTAGGCTTTGAAAACTCGATTTCCTGACATAAGGGACATCATGAAAAGGCTAGCAACAGTCACTTGTTCAGTGCGAAGCACTGAAAAATTTCGATTTTGAGACTTTTAATATGTCGAAAAACTAATTTTTTGAGCTCTTTCTTTCGCAATTACGAATTCTTCCAACATTTACTCTTTAACAAAAGGTCTAGTTTTTTAGTGAATTCAATGAGTTTTCAGATAGGTGACAAATTGGAATTAAAAAATGCAGTCATTGACCCCTGCTGACATGATGATTTTTTAATCACCCGCGCAATGCAATAAGTTTATATTTACGAAAGGCAAACTTGCGAAGAACCACAAAACTACTTTGTGAGAATAATTGACAACAGTCTTGATTTACATCAGATACGTCAAAAAATGTATAATAGAGAATTGACAAATCATTTGAAAGCCGGCATTTTTTAAAACAGATTAAACGGATATATCTTCTTCGGACGGTTAACCTTCCCTAAATTCTAATCATAAGGGTCGTCTGGCTCCGAGTTGCACCGTGGGACTTGGCAGAAAAAATTTGATTGCACGAATAGAATATGGTTGTTGTGTGCGAAAATAAAGAAACCCGGGTCAATCTAAGAAAACCCCATCCCATCGCAGAAACCGCAAAAAACTTATTCGGGAGTACGGAGGAAAATAGATCAGGTCAAAAAAAACAATTCGAACGCCAAAAGGAACAACAAAGTGTAAAATGTGATCATAGAATCAGTCCAAATAAGCCGACCGAATAATATTAGACACATTGTAATTTGCAAAGGAGTGTTCATTAAGCTTTCAGATTAATACAGTTCGTACCAATTGTGCAAGAAAATAGCCTGGAACCAATCAAATCAATCACCATGCTGAGAATAAAGAACCAATCGTGAATGATGAAAGACCACCCCTCAATCAATCATATAATCCCGCCCATTTTGGCGGGAATGATCCCCCTAATATGAAGAAAATTTTTTTTTCGGCAAAAAAAATTGTTTACTATAGTTTTGAAAAAATTGCTCGCGATTTTTGAAAATCAAGCTCACGAAGATCAGAAATTCATCGAGCGCCGATTAGGCTGCATGTTCGTTTTCAGAATTTCTCTCCGTTTTTTTCAAAAAGTACGATCAGTTTTTCCAAACGCTCTGTTATCTTTTTCAAAAGCGACGGGATTATTTGAAAAAAATGACGCTAAAATTTTTTGATAAAAATGCTCGCCGAATTGAAAACCTACTCGCGGTGTTCGCCAAAATTACTGTAGTTGAATGTCCTCCGCTCCGCTGCCGTCAATTTTTTCAAAGGCAGTGGTTATTCAGCGCTAATTTTTTTTATTCAGCGCCCGGCGCTGAATAACCAAACATGTTAATTTTTTTTATGCAGCACCGGGCGCTGAATAATATTTTATCATTACGTTGGTTATTCAGCGCCCGGTTCTATTATGTTGCAATATACTTCTCGCGTTGCACCCGTAGAGTTTATGTTTCATCAAAATATGAGTTCCATCATCCATAATGGGTTGATTCGAAGTACGTACGCGTTAGATTCGGGTAAACCCCTCTGAACTGCGATCAAACTACGACTGGTCACTTGCAGACGATCCGGCTAAGAATAAATTTTGACAGCTTACAATTATTTACCATTACAATTGGATTTTTTCAAGTGCTTTGTGGTTAAGGAATATGATTTTAATCTAATCCTCATTTGTTTCGTTGCAATATATACAACGCCAGTCTATTTCTAAAAGCCAGACTCTAATATAACGTTTCTACTACTGTGACTATAACTCGTAAAGTCTTCACCCCTATTGGGTCTTTGGACTTTTGCTGGAGTCTCGAAAATGATTGAACACGAATTGCAATCTGCTTAGAAATAAAGAAGAGCATTTTTAGGGCAGTTTGAGCATTTTTAAGCAAAAAATGACTTTGGAAAGATGTGGTGAAATTTTTACTTCTTTCCTCGTTTGGGGATAAGGTTGGCGGAAAAAAGGGTGCCCTAATATTTTGGGGATACAGGCATACCTGTACTTGGGGGCGGGTTGGGGGGGGGGAACCCCCCAACTCCCCCCCTCCAAGTACAGGTATGGATCGGAGCTCTTACGGGTATGGGGGGGGAGTAGCTCCGACTATACCAACTTTTGAGACAAGAGGTCAGCAAGTGCTAAAAATGCGTTTGTTCGACCAAAAAATTAACAAAACACGCCTGTGATCAAGGCTTTCTTGCTTCAAAAGTTGATACTGACGATTATTTTTATAATGCCGAAAATTTCTGTTTTTGTGGCCGACTTTTCTTCCACTAGAGTCAATTCTGACCAAAAAATTGGTATTTGCCGTCGATTTCCGGCCGGCTGGATATATCTGTCGACAGTTGAAGTTGGGTCTTCGACATTTGCCTACACGATGGAATATTCGGAGGAACCCACCCACCCCAATCCCCCAACTACTGGTATGCAAGTCTCATTGTCGTTAGTATTACATTTATGTTCTATACGCTCGTTTCTGGCCGTCATTCTTTACGTTTATAGCACTTATCACCCCGATATGGAAGAAGAAAGGCGAATTGATACTTTGTCTACGCTCTGGACTCTAGTGAGATTCACTTTTTTCACATGAACTTTTTCACTATTTGGCGAAAGTGATATAATCTTTTGCCAAGCCGTTTCCTATGCCCCAAAATGTTCACTAGTTACGCTCGGCGAGACCAGCAAAATCAAGAAAAAAAATTTTCCGCCAAGAAAAAAATTTTGTGCCAGAAAATTTTTATTTGACAGTAGAAAAAAATTTTGGAACATGAAAAAGTTTTTGGCCGAAAAAATTTTTTCCGGTTCGAAAAATTTTTTTCTGTGATGAAAAATTGAAATTTTCATTTTATCCGTCTCGGGCACTTGCAGCAGCCTACGCCGGCAACAGTGTTACCAACTTATGCCTTCAGAATCCCAAAAAAAAAATCCAATTTTGGGAAAAAACCCCAAAATCTTCAAAACGTATATGTATGGAACAATGCTCAATTTAGCATAATTGCATGATAAAACAACACATTCTTCAAAATTTTTATTCAAGTTTCACTGCTCAACGTGTTTTGCGGTTTTAGCGTGATCCAATAAAGATTTGCGATGTGCTTTCAATTTTGCTGAGCATATTTTGCAGAAAGCAAGCTTTTCATCGTCAGCAATGCCTTGAAGCCAACCTTCAAATCGAAAATAACATCATTATCAGAGAAATTTGGCAAAAAATGATTTTCTACATTCTTCACTTTGAAAAGTTTAAGTTTGATTATTACAATTAAAAAAATAATCATTTAGAAAATTGAGATAAATTGAAAAATAAAATCCTCAGTAAATATTTTTCGGTATTTGATGCACTTTTCTTACCCTTAAACTCTTTTTGCACCATCCATTTATTCTGAAAAACCGGATTTCTTTTCCTTTGGGCTTTCTGAATTTTGGGTCGCTTCTGTTTTGGAAAATCATCTGACTCAGATTGGTTGCTGCTGTCGTCAATATGAATAAGACTATGAGCACTATCTTCGTCCGACATTATGTTATTATTAATCTTAAAACAAAAATATTATCAATTATACTGTTTTTCTGCGATGCGACATCATTTTCTTAATAGACATAATGTATGAGCCTAAAATGTTTTTCTTAATTTTCAAAAAATTCTTAATTCCCTAGAAAACGCTGAAAAACGTCGGAATACTCGATAAACTCTCGATAATTAGGAAAGAGTCAGAAAAATCTTCATAGTTGCAAAAAAATATTAGACTAAAAAAGGAGAAAAAGCACTAAAGAAATGTGATGATGAATGATACTTTGTAAAAAATACAGTATTCTACTTTGAAAAGTAATTACTACTTGCTGAACAGAATCCCCAAAAAAACCCGAATTTAAAAAAAAAAAACCCCGAAGAAAACCCCACACTATGTAAAACCCCAAAAAAACCTCAAATTGAAAAGAAAACCCCAAATTTTGGGGAAAAACCCCGCAGTTGGCAACACTGGCCGGCAACTGAACGAGGCTGGCTAGAAGTTACTGCACAAAATCAGGAAGAAATTTTTTCACTGAGAAACAAAATTTTATCCCCAAAAATTTTTATTCGGCTGTAGAAGACAAAAATTTTGGAATAGGAAAAAAATTGGCTGGAAAAAAATTTTTCCGTTTGGAAAATTTTCTTCCGATGAGGAAAAACCCAATTTTCAACAAATACCAAGGATCACCATATTTCGATTTTCAGTTGAAAAGTAATAGTATTGAGTGAATGACCGAAGAAATGAAGAAAAATTGGCGATATCATATTCATTGCAGTTGAAACATTCCAATTACAGGGTGAGCCAAAAAAAGGCGACCGATACTCACTTTCATAGCTTTTAAATGAGTGGGGCTTTTTTAATGCAGTTTGCTGCCGTCGATTCATGAAACATCTGGCTTAGAAACTGCAAAGTTTCAGCCAGATTGCTCAAATATTGACTGACTAGAATCAAAAATACTAAACGTTGATTTTCTGCAAATAACATGCAAAAATTGACAAAAATCAACATGTTTTACAACAGAAAAAGCAAAATAAATCCAATCATAAGCACTATGTAACAGCTGAAAACTAAAAGAGAGCTGTTTTAGTCCTATTTGTGTTCCACCAATAATCTAAATCGTTTTTCGAACTGGTCAATGACAATTGATTTTGTTTTGATTTGGCCTTTTTCCCGTTTCAAGACAAAAATTCTTGATTTTGGCAAAATTTTGCCCATTTTGAAACAAGGAGTTAATGACATAGAATTACGTTTAAATTACAGATCTGGGTGATTTTTAGACTATTATTGTTTGTAGACAGCTTTACAAAACTTTTTTCATAATAGGACAACTTTTACCTTGATTTCACAACCTGTACTTTTTGAAAAATGACCACTTTTACTAAATTTCTGTTGGTACAGAAACCATAAATGCTGGGAGCATAAAATGTGGCCCTTATAACAAAGACAAACAGAGGATTCTATTGCAACAATTCGCATTAAAAAAGCTCCATACATGCGGAAGTTATGAAACTTAGCACCGGTCGCCTTTGTTTTGGCTCACCCTGTATAACTACATTTTCAGAGTGTCGAGTTATATTCACTCTTTTATGCAGGGTGGCCACTAACCGGGAAATAATCGGGATATTCTTAGCAACCGTGAAAACCGGAAAATAGACAGGGAATTTCGTTAAGTTCCATGTAAACTAAAAATCCTGAAATTTTTGGATTCTTGTATGAAGCATCATTTCGTGTCTATATATCCTCGGCTCTGATCACAGTAATGTCGGCAATAATGTCGTTGATTTTGAAAAAAATCAACATTTGAAGATTTTCCTGGTAATCTACATTTTTTGCTCATTTTACGCGTTTCCTATATAATTCTACATTTCTACAACTCCGAAAAGAGAAAATTTCGTAGCAAAACAATTCCGGCTTCCGCACAGTGCTGACGAAGGCGTGCGGAAAAAATGGCAAAAAAATCGACCTTTAACGCCAAATGACAAAAAGCTCCGTGGGAAAAAAATAGTGTTTCTAATTTTTACTTTCTAAGCTAAAAATGATTTTAGTTTATTGTAAACTGACGAAATGAACGTTTGAAATCATTTTAGGCCATTTCTGTGTGAAGTTCGCTGTGCAAAACATGCATCTGACTGTTTGAAAAACCGCGAAATTTAGTGAAAATAACCGGGAAGAAACCGGCCATTTGATTTCGTCGAAGTAGTGACCATCCTGGATATGGAATGGTTTCAGCTTTATCGTAGTAAATATTAAATGGCATTGCCATCCTCAAACGCCGATTTTGAGATTTTGACGTTCTGAAACGCGTTAGGATGCACATTTTCACCCATTCCGGTGGTAAAAACATATAAAACCAGTTTTCGTTCTGTGTGGAAAATGCCCGAAAAAATTTCTGATCGGCTAAAAATGTTCGTTCTGCACGGAAAAAAAGCCTGGCATGGCAGTATCCCCTCATAACCCACCCTCTTTGATTGTCTCTAAAAAAACATTGTTTTAAAGGAAGACTTTGAAGCCCGTTTCAAGCGTCCAGAACGAAACACTGTTGACGATCAACCCTTTCATTTACGCGTTATTGAAAATATTCGTTTGACGTTAGGCAACAGCCGCCGTTGGCCTACTAGATTTCTTAAAATTTGCGAATGGTTGCCCTCCTATTCTTGGCGTCAGAATTTTTTGGCTGACCTGTTCGCCGGCTTCACCGTAGGAATTTTGCAAATACCTCAGGGTAAGTTTTCCTGTTTGTGAGCTATGCATATGATTAGTATAAGTATGGAGGAAGTAAGTTGAAATGTCCGATAGGAGTAACATTTTTGAACAATTTCTCATTCTAAAGACTAATTTTGAAGTTCTCACTAGCAAGCGGCCGGCCCACCGCCCCGACCAGGGAAGTCAAAAATCTCCGACCCTAGCCGAAGTATTTTCTAAAAATGACCGAGGCAGGGCGATCAACTGACTACTGACTTTCGTAGCTTTCAAATGGGTGAAGCTTTTTTAATGCGGTTTCCTGCCGTCGATAGATGAAACATCTGGCATAAAAAAGGTTTGAGCCAGATTGCTCGAATAGTCACTGACTAGAATCAAAAATACTGAGCGTAGATTTTTTTGCTAATAAATTTTGGAAAATTGACGAAAATGGACAAAATCAATATGTTTCACAGGAAAAGTACAATAGATCCAATGACAAGAACTATGTAACAGCTGGAAACTAAGAGAGAGCCGTTTTAGTGTGTCCTACTTTCTGTTTCACCAATAATTTTAATCGTTTTTCGATCTGGTGAATAACAGGATGGATTTTGCTTTGATTTCGCTTTTTTCCAAGTTCAGAACAAAAGTTCTTGATTTTGGCGATATTTTTTCCATATTGAAACAAGAAGCTGATGACTTTAAATTAGTGTAACTTACAAATCTGGGTGATTTTTGAAGTATTATTATGTGTAGACAGCTTTTCAAAAGTTTTTTCACGATGGGACAACTTTTACTTTGATTCCACAACTTGTACTTTTTGAAAAATGACCACTTTCACTAAATTTCTGTTGGTACGATAACCATAAATGCTAGGCGCGTAAAATTTTGCCTTCGTAACAAAGACAAACGGGGCATTCTAATGCAGGAATCCGCATCAAAAAAGCTTCGTCATTCGAAAGTTTTGAAAGTCAGCACCGGTCGCCTGTTTTTGGCTCACCCTGTATATTCAATAAGATAAAAAATACTTGAACGCAGTTTTTTTTGGAAACCAGGAGCCAAATGGCTCCTAGGCCTAAATTTTCAGGAGCCAAATCGAAATTTCGGGGGCCAAAAATTTTCAATTGAATGATATCGAAAAATGGGCTTGTAACACATTTTTTCGGCTACAGGTTTCCTTCTACATGTCCAAAGATCGGTCAAATAATCTTCTACAAAGCAAATTTTTGTAATGCAAAAACACAATATTTCGTTTATTTTTGGACGAACCTTCTTCCAAGAAAGCACTTGAGTTCATTTCCTTCTGGCACAAAAGTATAGGGTTTTGAAAATTCAGCTTCTGTTCTTATTCTTCTGTTGTTTCCTATATCTTTCAGGCGGTGTGTAAGGAAATTTTTTTGTACATTCTGACGCTATAAAGTACTGGAAAATCAATTTAAGAATAACTTATTCAATAAACATAAGGCTCGAAAGTTTGTATGTATCATTTTACAAATTGAAAAGTATGTTCATACTTTCTTTGATTTGAAAAAATTGAAATTTATAAAAATCACCTCCATTATGATTATGAATTCAAACGCGGCTCCATATTTAAAATTATAGTTACAAAAAAGTTAGAAAAATTGAGATTTTGACCTCTTAAATGTACCAAAATTCATCTTTTCCTTGTTGAATTCCCATATTTTTCCCCTTTTTCGAAGATTTTTTCCCCCAAAATGTTTGATTTGTAGAAAAATAGTGACTAGATAAATCCGAAAAATTAGAAGGAAAATTTTCGGTGTTTTATTATTCTAGAGCCTGTAAAACACTTACTTCAAATCTAAAATTCAATAAAAATACCTATAATTCACTAAAATATAAATGGATAATTGAAAATTTCAAGAGCCAAAATGGATGGCTCCTAGACCTAAAATTTTAGGAACCATTTCCAAATTTTTAGGTTCCGGGCCCCGAAAATTATTAAAAAAACCTGCTTGAATGCCGTTATCCCAACTTAACTTGCAGCTAGAATATATTCACTGAGGTAGTGGCAACTTTGAACGCTCTCCGTCATTCTGATTCAAAAGAGAATTATTTTGATTTCGTATTGATAACTGTTATGAAAATCGTTCAAGTAACTAATACTAATGAACTAATTAATCCCAATTTCATTAGTCATAAGCATTCATGAAATAGACTGCAAATTCCATTGCTTCTCTATGATAAAACGTGATTCTACATGCTGACGAATTTTACTCAATTGATCTCATTTTATTTTTATTTGATAGTTGACGTATATGGTGACGAATAATCCTCAACTCCGTACCTGACCGGAGTAAAAAAAACTTGCTCCAACGGCCGCTCCTTAGTTCTCGCTCCTTCAGATAAATTTCTCAGCCAAATTTGGGAGTTTCTAAAATGCAGAGATGCATCGGAAAAAATTTTCAGTTGAAAGAGTCTATAAGGAAAAATTTAGTGGATTGACGCGTGAGGAGCGATAATTAACTTTCAAGACACCAATTTCAGTAGGAAAACGTGAGTTTTTGGACGTTTATGTTGGTTTCTATAAGAGTGAGTGACCATTTTGAAAAGGTCTAATAGATGTATATGGTGTTTGTGGTAAGAGCTTTAACCCCTTATCCCCACGGAATAACCTTCTATAATCTTCGTTTTTTTTAATTTTAATTTTAACTTTATCCTTTGTTTTGAATTTTAACTTTATTTATTTAATTGAATTTTAACCCCAACTTTGTGTCACCCTAGTGTGTTCTGTTCTGCACAAATCTCTTGAATTTACATTCTACAGGCCTCGCCTACGGAGAATTAGCGGGCATTGATCCTGTCCACGGTCTTTACACTTCACTCTTCCCGACTCTGTTTTACATATGGTTCGGTTCATCACGACATATATCACTTGGTAAGACATACACTGCCTAAATTACGCTTTCTCGAATATTTCCATTCTAATAACACTCTTTTCGTTTTCCTTTTAGTGAATATTCTAAAGCGGGCGCGGCAGTGCCTCGTCCCCCTCATGTTGACGAACTGGTTGTAACCGGATAATGTTCCGTTTTTCTGCCGTGCTAGTATATTATAAAGATTTTTTGGGCCATTGCAAAAATGTTCTCTCTGATAATTCAGTCAATTTTAGAGATATTTAGTTCTAGTAAAGTTTATTGAATCCGGCGTGATGATGGTCACCTTTTGATGTAAAAAAATTCAAAAAGTTTAGGTTACATATTAGTATTGTGGTTTTTCGCTCTAAAGTCTGTAATTTTTGGCCAATATTGCATTTTTTGAGTTGTTTTTGTATAATCAGTGAGCGACATTGTCGATGTATGTGATAAAAGAAAAAGAAATTGAAATAGTTCAGCAGGCGACCCACAATTAAAGTAAACAATGATTTGAAAGCTATTGTACGTAGAACATTAGGACAAAAATGATTATAAAGCTTGAAAGGTGATATTGTAGAAGTCGAAAAAGAGGTCAAAAGGTCGTCCGAAACAAGAATTTTGAAATTTATGCATCCATTGCGTTCCGTCGCAAAACGCAAGTATAAACGAGCCTTTAGCGTACGTTGGTGAACAAAAAGGAAAATAAGCTCTGCATTATTGTTGCGTGAACACCAATTGGCTGATTTCATGAAGAGTCTGTTTTTCCAGATACCTTGAGAAGTTCGAGATCAACAGCATTGTTCCATAAATGAGAAAATCAATTTGTGAAAGTTGGATGATTTATATTATGGGAATTGTCACGTTTGTGATGATTTTTTTCTGAAATAAGTAAATAATATTGAATGACGATAAAGATTTATGAGGAGACATTTCAGAAATAGCAAATCCTGAACTGCTGTGATTGTATCACCATTTTTCTTTTTGTTGGTCTTCAGTCCATTTTTATGGCATTTAGTTCTTGTTACAGAGTTCATTTTGCCCAATCTGAAAAAAACAAGCAAAAGTTATATATTAGTTGATCAGAAAAAACCTGTAAATATTAAGCTTTCAATATCCTAAAATTACCTAAATACAACTTCTGTAGATTCAAATGAATTACTCTTAGGCCGGTATTGACAATCGCGTGTTAGGCTGACACAGTGTTAAATTTTGGCTAACACGGTGCTAAGTTTTATCCCCGTATTCACAATTGCGTGTTAGGGTCGAAAAATGGAAAAGTTAAAACGGCATTCTAAACCTGCCCCTACCAGTTTTAGTGGTGTGTTAGCAGTAGTCTGTTTGTTAATTTTTTCAACTGTCATGGATATTATTGACCTATTGGATCATATTGATGAAAATGAAGAAATAGTACATCATATTCGTCACTTTTGGGATAGGGCCAATCCATTTGAGGGCTACGATGACGTTACCTTTAAATCAAGATACAAATTGTCGAAAAATGGTGCCCGAGACTTGATTAGGCTTCTCCAGGATCAATTAGAAAATTCATGCAATTCCTCCAGCAATTCAGGTTAATACAAAATCATAAGTTTTATTCATGAAAATCAACTGCTCATCAAATGACTGTTTTGGCATTGTTGAAAAACCTTGTTGACATTGACCACAATCTTTATTTTCTTCCTGTTATATCCTTTTTCATATTAAAAAACATGCTTGAGCTTATTCTGCCACCCTGTTACAAAAGTAACACAGTGATAATGAAAGTAACACGGTGGTAACACGGTGTTGGCTAACACAGACTTGACACGCTATTGTGAATACGAGGTGATACTTGACACGGTGTTAGCTCAATCCCTGTGTTAGCCAACACGGTGTTAAGTCCTAACACTGTGTTGACTTAAAACGGGATTGTGAATACGGGCCTTAAATGTTTACCTGTCTTAATTTTTGCTGATTTTTAAAGTGACATCAGAACCCAAGAAAGTTCCTTCTGAAAGAGATGTAAATTTCCATATAGTTCCACATTGTGGATGAGAAGCCCTTGTGCACAGCTTTTCTAGTTCCTTAAAAAGCATCAGACCACCTATGTACAACTTAAGAAAATATTTTGCTCATGATTTGTCGCTGTGACTTATTTAGGTCACAAGCAATGAATTAAGTGAATATATATATAACAAAGAAAATCTTTTTCTGGATTATTACTGAATACATAATATGTTTGAAATGATATAATTATAGAAATTCATCTAAAGAAAATAACGTCAAAAAATTAGGATAGTAAAATTATTTTTTGACAAAAATAGTTGGCATACTTCATTAAACAGAATGAACTTTGCTTGTTGTTTTGTTATGTTTACTTCTCTGCTTAGATCCGAAGATGTCAGCAATATAACTCAAGTCCTATCGGCTTGTACTCAATCGACTACTGTAGGTCACTCAAAGGAGCTTCCTATTAGCAATCAACTGAACACAGTGCAACAGTCCTTAAGCAGAAATAAACACAACCTTCAGTCACTAATAAGTAACTGGAAACTCTAACTCTTGCAATCGAAGGGCACTCAGGGTCTCCCCAGATGCCTCCTAAAGGTTCACACAAATACACAGAACTCACTTCAATAATATCCAAAAGGACTGGGGCTTCACCTTGGCTTGGCTCCCGTGTAAGGCGACTCCCTCCAACTGCTCAATGCGCGAGTAATAATAATAATATAAATAATAAATAATTATTATAATAATAATATGCAAATATGGTGTGGGGCTGTCAGCGTCGGCCTTCACTAGGCGGAACAGTACAATACAATTTATAACGGACGCGACTCGCCCGAAACACACCAAAATTGTGAAGGTAAACACGAATGAATGTTTTCTTCTTTTTTGGTGGAATCGTAACTTTGTCGATTCACCAATTTTGCATAGATGTGGGATTGCTACTGCCGTAAGCACATCCCCAACAGTTTTACTATACCATCCAAAGCTCATCTGAAACTTTTCAAGCATAAATTTGAGTACGAAAATCTAAAATTTAAGCTTTCTGTGAACATACATTAAAATTTAAAGTGATTCAAGTTTTACTGGTATAGTGGCAGAGCACAACCGTTATGAACATTGGCTTGTTTCAGAAAAATTTACATCACAATCAAAGCAGGTCACTGGGTTATATTTGGTGGTCCAATGCTTTTTCAGAAGTAGAAAAGCTGGGCATAAGTGGTGTCGCACAATGTGGAACTGGATGGAATACTATAAATTTAAATTAGTTAGCTGTATGAATGGTCAAACTTGTAGTGTAATCTATTCTGAAAAAAATACTCGAGGGAAACTTTGATTTCTTGAAAAATAAAACTTATAAGTATAGATCATAATTATTCACATAGTAATATAGAAGGGAACCCTCACTCATAAATTGGAGGTATTCCATCACTAGACAACATAGGCAGCGCATGGGCGTTACCAGAGATCCGAAACAAAAAAAATTGGTTATGAAATGTATAAAGTGGGGCAAAAAGTGAAAAAACGGGACAAAATTCATGTGCTTAAGCATAGAAAAAAGGCAAAAGGTGGGATATAAATTGGAAAAGTATGCATAATTTGAAAAAGTGGAACATCAATCGGAGAAATAATCAACTGATATGACAATTGATTAAAATAGGAATTGAAACTCAGTTTTTTGATTATTTTGCTTATATTATAGGTTATCTAATATACCATATACATATAAATAATTTAATTTAATAATAACCAAAAATTTTAAAGCTTAAATGTTGTTTCAAATGCAGTACACTGGAAATGCTTCAATTCTTTGTCTTACCGTAGATGTGAAGTTTCAACAGTTTTCTCTACTTTATATACATGTGGCCGATAGTACTCATTAGGGTTTGAAATAACAAAACAGCATTATGGACGATTTGACGACTTTCCTATCAAAAATGACCTTAAAAGTTGTTCATTCATTCAAACCTGGAAGTTGTTCAAACCTTTTGCAGTTTAGGTTACTTTTTTTAACAGACATGCCATATACCTAACCTGGCAGTCGGTAATTCAATTGTTTTGGCGATTAGCTTACATTTTTTAGTAGACATGCTTTTATTCTAGATTTTATTTTGTGTTAACCTGTACATTTGATGTTTCAACACTTACCTCTTGTTTATATACATGTGAGGTAAATAGCCTCTGTAGGATTTGAACAAACCAAGGACGAATATCAAGGCATCGACTGAACAACTGTTCTATCATGTATCAACGAACACAAAATGTGACGACTTAACGACTGTTCTATCATATATCGATGAACACAAAAACAAAACGTGACGAGCACAAACATTTTGGCTTTTACAGCTTTGACTAGCTTTTTTTAGCATTTATTCCATGTTCTCCTGTAGACATGATGTTTAAGTGCTTTCCTCATGTTTATAATCTTTGACAGATAAAGGCACATTAGGACTTGAACAAACCAAACAGGAATTGAACATGTCCCTGCTTTATTCGATGTTTAAGTCAAGGACTTAGCAACTGTTCTATCTGTTCTAATCGATATAAACCTTGCAGTTGTTCAATCCGCCAATTAGACATTGTGCGGATGGCGGATATGTGTCCACCATCCGGCACAATATCCGCCGATTAGACGTGCATATCCGCCAAAAAAGTTGACAACTAGGACAAAAAATTTGAAAGTTGACGACAAAATATCCACAATCTGCAAAACATATCCACCAATTAGACATGGAAAAAGCAGATTTCGCTAGACATAAATATCTGCAAAAAAAGAGCAGATATATATCCGCCGACAATATCTGCATCTGCCAATTAGACCATATCCGCTATCTGCATCGGCATGGGGATTCTGCCGATCAGTGATACCCAAAAAATTGGGACATGTTTTGGAAAAAACATGAATGCTGTGGAAAAATTCAACAAACATGATGATTGACAAAGTTTTCACTCCACTGGCCCTCCCCACTTGCCTTTTTCCGCCACTATCCAAGATATAGTGACATAAATCACCTACAGCCAAAGTTTAAGAAATGACTCCCCAAAAATGGCAGACAAATGGCGGCAAAGTGGTAGAGGAAGTGACGTTTGTGGTGGTTCCACCAGGTCCAATAGACCAAGTGAGTCTGACAACTTTATCCAGTCCAATAAAACCGAGCCGGGGATAACTCTAATCACTTGACTGATGACGTTGCAAGGCTATCTTGTAGCATTGAAGCTGACCTATTCTACTGCAATTGTTCTCGAACTTTTCTTATGACAACTTTTCCTGAACATTCATTTGGTACCTCTGAGATTTCTCAAGTATAAATTTTTCTGCCTATGGTTAGTGTGTAAGATACCTCCCACTTATGAGTTTGGACCCTCTCTATACTACTCGCCTATTGTAAAATCATTTATTAAAAAGAATATAATTTTCTGTCATTATTTTAATTATGCCAAAGATTGGCAGAATTAATCAAATTTATTGTTTTAGGTGCTTTTAGTGTCGTATGCCTTATGATAGCTGACACGCGTTATCGCATTATTCCTACAAATTCTTGGAATCCAAACAAAACTATTGCATGGAACGAAGCCCTTATCGGAAACAGTACTACCACCACATCGATAATTACACCTGTTGAGCTGGGGTCATCACTCTCTTTACTAGTTGGAATGATACAGGTATCATAACTACTGTCTCACATCGAGTCAAAATAATCAAACGTGATCTTAATTTATCCTGACTCGGTAAAGATACTTCAGTCTGGTTTTTTCAGATGCTTGTAACGCAAAAATGATGAAAGTTAAGTATGCATGCGGAATTTCGTGCCGAGATAATATCGTTGTTGACTGTATGTTAAGGATTGATTAACCGGCGGCGGTAAACTGACTTAACTCTTAACTAAACTCGATAACTCTTTTAGAAGTTATTTCCGTCCGGTGCAAGAAATGTTCAGAAAAGTTTCGCACGGCCAATAAAATATTCGCTCTGCGCAGAAAAAGCTAAGCAAATGACCAGCGGTGCGCCGTATTTTGAGATTTCAACTTTCCAAAGCATACCAATTGTATCACGATCTTGACTCCCAATTTTTTGTCATTAAATGAGAATCATGTTCAAAAATTTTTTCTCATTTCCAACTTTTTTCCTAACAAATAGGCTTCAATTCCATCAAATTTCAATTGCCGCGTTTTTTCCGTGATACAGTATAGTTTGCGTACGTGTGGTAATTGAACAAGCAATGTATACTTTATTTCACCTTTTTTCGGTTACAAGCATTTAAAAAAACAGACTATAGAGCAAATTGACTATCATGCTTTAAATAATTTTTTGTACAATGATGAAAAATTTTATCACGTAAAATAATGTAAGCAGGAAAACTCATATATTTCAAAAGCTGAAAATGTTAGTGTTCCGTATCGTATGCTCAAATGCAACCAGACGAACACCTACAGTATCAGAAGCATGCACTTGATTTTTGTTCGAATACATACAGTAAGTTTTTATGCCAAGAATAAAAAGAAAATTTTGTACTGAGTAGTAACTTTCACCATAATTTTCAGATGAAAGCATTGTACAATAAAAAATAATAGCAAATGATTCATTTGTAATCAAACATGGAGTGTCACTATATCATGAGTTGTCCAATACATTTTTAATTCACTATACTTCAATTTGATTCACCTTGAAATTTAATATCCATTCTTTTACGTTGTCAATTTGCAGCTATTCTTGGGCATTCTTCGTTGTGGTTTTCTATCAGCGTACTTATCCGATACGGTGGTCAGCGGTTTCACTACTGGTGCTGCTGTACACGTCTTGACTTCTCAGTTGGACAAAATTTTTAATGTCAAAATTCCACGACATGATGGATTTGGCAAACTTGTGTTTGTGAGTTATTTACAATTTCTACTGCGTCTAATGTACATTCACCCCCAACTTGGTTTCCGCTCCAGTTTCTCTATGATTTGATTTCGAAAACCGAACAATTCAACGTTTTTACGATTGGTATATCGATTATATGCATAATCAGTCTTTATTTCACCAAAACTTACATTTCGCCTACATTCAAACGCAAATATAAAATGCCTTTCCCAATCGATTTGATTGTTGTAAGTGATTCAGATTTTTGTTTATTGCATACAACATTTCATACTGCGGCACAGAGAAGTGACATTATTCATATGCATATGTAGAGATTTTTTGGGTCCAGCTAAACACCCAGCTGATATTTTTTTGTTCCAACAGAAAACATATTTTCAATACAAAATTGTTATGGATTTCCTCTAAAATTTGTGTCCCTTGCCTGAGCGGAATTGTCGTCTTTTTTAAGTATGTCTATCATTCTTTGTTGATTCTGACAAACGCTTATTATTATGCTGGACCGATCCGGATGTACTTGGATTCCCAAGCCATAAAAAATCGGCATTTTGAAGCATGAAGCAGAAGCACATTTATCATATCAGTTTCGTAAACTGCAGATTATTAAATTACGTTTATGCAATTTATGACGCATCCATCTGTGTATTTACATACAAAAATTTCTCATTTCAGTGATACTAAAGGATGTTTCGAATTTATAATCCGTGACTGTAAACTGCTTGGTTGAATAAAATGCGGTTTTGGTTAATGACTGCCTTCCAGATGCATTTTGATTTTTGACTAGCCTCCAGCGAAATTCGTGAAAAATTCTAGTTTTTTGTTTGAGAATAATATTTATGTTTTTGTTCTCGCTCTTTCTTATGGCCCAAAAAATCTCTTACTAGGTCACGTCTATCTGCGAGAATGACTCAGTATCAGTTTCTTTTTACGTTTCACAGAACAAAATTTTGATGTGGTGCCAGAGTTTTTTTTCTGCATCCGGCTTTCTGCACAGTGCAGAAAAGCCAAAAAAAAAATTTCTGCACTGCGGTTTTCTCCTGTAACCATTGTTTTTCTCTCAGGCCTTTTCCCCAAAGGGGGAAGGGGTCAAAATTTGTTTCCCCATTTTCCCGAAGTCGTTTTTCGCTTAAAAATGTCTATAGTCGCTTTATTTATGTATTTTTGAGCTTTTTCAAATCTTCTGCTGTTTTTTAGAGCCGTTATTTCATTAAAATCGAGGAAACATTTGAAATTTTTGAGTTCGATCGAAGTCTAATCTATACATGCATTGTAGAACAAATTTTCCAGCAAAGTATCCAAGAGCATAATGGCTTTGAATTACATCGACGGTCAAGTCCTCAATGATGACAAGCGAGAGCCCAGAAAAATGTTTTTTCGGCGCGAAGCGCCGGAAAGATTTTCTTTGGTATTGACATTCTGCGACGCTGGAAAACCAATTTTCCGAACATTTATTCAAAGAATTACATTCGAATCTTGTGTTCAAAAGTCGTAATTTCTAGAATTCCATATTTTAAAAATTTTAAAACCAGTAATTTATTCGCAAACTCTCATGAACTTGGCCGAAAAGATATGAGTAAGAGTAGAAATTTCCGAAAACTACTTCCATGAAGCTTTTGGATTGATTTTACGTTAAGAAAGGAATAATCGTTTCAAAAAGTTTAGAGACTTGACGTATTGATCTTTCTCAAAAAATAAGTCAAGGAAAAAATGTGAATCTTCATTAAATATCAAGATAAAATATTGAAGATTACGAATTAAAGCATGAGATAAAACGTTTAAGATAATAAAAACTATTAAAGATTAAATGGGAAGTGAAGGTAGACATGTTAGAAGCCGCGCCTGAGCTAGGAAATAAATAGTAATGATTATTAACGTTATAATTTTGACTTTGTGACCTTCTGAAATGCATCAAAATGCATCTTTTCTGTATCCGATGTGATCAAACACGTGACTCAAAAAAAATCTGCACCAGTGCAGAAATCACAAAAAAAATTCTGCTCGAAGCCTTGAAAGTCTGCACTGTGCAGAAAAAAACACTGATGTGGTGTGATATTTGTGTTACCTTATGTATGTAAAGTGCACTACCCTTTCTTGAATTTCAGGTCGTTATCGTAGCTTTCGCGTCATTCATTTTCAATTTTAATTCGGCTTACAATGTCGACATCATCAAAAACGTTCCAGTTGGGTGAATATTTGAATATATTTCGTTTTTTTTTTTATTGTTTGCAAATTTTCTGTATATTCAGGGTGTTCAGCGAACCCGAAAAACCTTTAAAAATCAGGGGAAAAATTAATATATGAAATTTTCTCAACTTTATCATCAATCAACTTCAGGAAACATTTTAAAGGCATACTTTTGAATTTTTTCGTCGTCCAAATGCTGAAAGTCGAATTTTTAAATGTAGTCATTCATTCAGTTTTTGGGAGTTCATTCAAAGTCATACCTGTACTTGGGGGGACCCCCCCCCCCCAACTCGGCCAACCCTGTACCCAAAATCATTTCCCCCCCCCTAACCCCCCCCCAGTTTGGAAAAAATTAAAAAAATTTTCAAAAAAGTGTATGTTTTTTGGCCTTTTTTGGGAAAAATTTCGACTTTTTCCTACCCCCCCCCCCAAAAAATTTCGGATTTACCCCCCCCCCCCCCCAACTGGTCGGAGGTCTTACAGGTATGTTCAAAGTTCTAAACTTTTTCGAGGCTTTTACTCTAGATATGTTTACTTTAATGTCATTTTGCGCATATTTTCAACTTGAATTTTGGGAAATACCTGGTGCTTATCGCATCAATTTTTTTGCAAATAAGCAATAAAATTTATTTTTCAGATCGAAGAACAGGTAAACGTAAAAATCTTATGACGAATGCTTTGTACAACATTTGTTCCGTTTTACATGGTAAAACTATAACGAATTTCAGAAATTAATGATTGTTTCCTTGATTTTGAGAATGTTTTGTATGAGTAGCAGCGCATTTCAAACATCGATTTTAAAGTGCACACAAACAACAATCATAGCTTTTTAGAGCAGAAACATATTTCAAGGAAATCTTTTACATGTAGGAAAATAATTTGAATCCTTCACACAATTGTAGAAAATCATTGATACCAAAAGGTACCTTGCCTTTTTTATGCAGATCTGTTGTTTTTTTTGACCCAGTAAAAAAATTTTGGTGCATTTTTTCCAGAACAGGTATTTTTGGTGCAGAACTCGTCGAAATTTGTGTGTTTCCACTGAGGGAATCGATAAAAAGGTTCAGTAGCCGCTAGCCAGTTAAAATCCTAAAATTTTAACTATGACAAAATTTCCGTCTTTTCCATCACAGTTCAAGCCGTTAATTCTATCCAAAGCTCGAACAGCAACTCTGGGCTTTTGTATCTTGTCGCCATTCTAGAGGGTCGCAGATGAATTTGTATGTGATGACCCTCGGCCAGATGGTGTTCTCATGGACATTTCACAAGCTGTTGTTACCCCACATGTTTCAAATTTAGACATTGCTTAAATTAATTGAAAAATGAAATTATGATCTATGAATGTTTGCATACTTGAAAACTAAACAAACATGATACTTCTTACATACCTTAAATCTGCCTTAGGTGTCTTTCAACATTTTTCCTGTTATAGTCTTCCATCCCCGTTGCTGCCACGAATCGATATCATGCCTCAACTTATCGGTGATGCTATTGGCATTAGTCTAGTAATTTTTACAGTTACTGTTTCTATGGGTCGTCTATTCGCCAAAAAGCACGGCTATAAAATTGACGCTAATCAGGTGATTTGCAGACCATTTTTTACTAGCAGTTCTGACAATATCTCTCTTCTTTTGTTCCTAAAAAATGATTTTGCTCAGAATCAAGCAATTAGAAAATTCTTGTAAAATCATCTTACTGCCAAAAATCTAAATGTTATAGTCAAAAATCATGTTCATTATAGTCTATTTTTTCCAAATGAGCCGACGCTTGCAGAAAAATGTTACTGCAAATTACGAACAGCTTTCATATATGGGCACATTTTTTCTCGAGTAGACTGTAGTAGTTAGGCGAACAAATTGAGCAATAAAGATTTCGGCCTGCAAAGCAAGTTTACTGTCTGCTCACCGATTTCCATGGTTTATTTTGCTTTGCATGGCTCATTTGAAAATGAAAACACTATAGGGTAGGTTTACTTGGCCAGCGTTATCAGATAGCCAGCCAATGCGTTGATTATAACCGGTATACTGACCATTTTTTTGTACAAGCCTGTTTGTACCTGTGCAAAGATCGGCCAAAAAATCTCTGTGCAAAGAATTTTTTTTTTGTACACTAAAGGAACTATGATCTTTCATGTATTTTCGATCAAACCTTGTTCCTGATGGCAGTCGAGTTCGTGTCATTTATACATCGTTTTAAAAACTAAGAAAATTACTCATAGTACCATAAATCTAAAAAAAGCTTTATTAAACCTGAAATTGCTGAAAATTACTTCCATGGTGCTTCTGAATCCAAACCCGGATTCATGTTTAAAATTATACTTACAAAAAAGCTGGAAAAATATATTTGAACCTTCTGAACAGCACCAAAATTCGTCTTTTTCATATAGCACTGCCAACATTTTTTTTCTTTTCCGAAAATTTTTCCTCCAGAAAACACAATGTAGAAAAATAGTGGATAGACCAATGCAAAGAATTATAAAACAAAATCCGGAAAATTTTTCCGTGTTTTCTGGTACTAGAGCCTGGAGACGCGTTTACTGGCCAGATTATGTCAATAAAATCTCTTTGTGCTTTGTAGAAAGATTATCAAACAAAAATCTTTTTACTGGCCAAAAAATGGTTTTCTAGTGCACGAAAACCATTTGATGTACTGTAGGCATAACGTGACCCCAGACAAAATGAGAACAATAGGGATGCAGGAGCACTACCTTGCACGAGCGCTATACACTGCGCAAGCGCTACCAAATAGTGAAGAGTGTCATGCTTTGTGTGCTGGAATATAGTAGAGATTCTCTGCACTTTTTTTCTACCAAAATTACATGTTCAATGGACAATAGTTCACAAAGAAACACATCAATTCTAGAGTGAAAATGAATGAAAAATCTTTTTTCAATCAAGTTGCTTTATGGTCTGAGTATTCATAGAAGAAACATATTTGCCACAACAATCAGATTCGAAAATTCCAAAAGGTATAGTGAAACTATGGTATGTACTTGCCAATAATTTTTAAGATTCTCACATCAGATTGAAGCAGCAACAACAACTAGACAAGAACAATACAAGAAAATTGAGGAATCATAAATCAAGCCTCCTTACATATTATTTTGCATGTTGATCATGACTGAAATACTGGTTCCCAAACTAGAATTATGTTTACATTGAAAATGAAAAGTAGAATCGAAATTTTCCATGTAACTAATAGTTACTGTAGTATAATCATTCAAGTTTACTGTAATATAATTTCTGTAGATCCTCAATTCATCAATTTTTGGGGTGTAGCCAATTGCACCCTTTTCATATGCACTTTTGCCAATTGTGCCCCATTGTCATATGCACTATTAGCAAATGTGCAGTACCAAATGAGAAATGTAGTCATTCTTGAAGACCACGCAAACTAGGCAAAAACAACATTGTAAATTATTATACAGTGATATAGGACCACACAGATAGTCACGTTTTTTGTATACAACAAATTGGGGACCGTACCAGCTCACTTAAAGTTTGAGGAAACGCATAAATTTGTGAAAAAATCGAAAATCCGAAAAACTACCGGAATTGACCCAAAAAATGGAGGAAAACTGCAGGCATCGCTCTACTGCTATGGGCTACAAAAAGGGTTTCTACAAGAAACTAGCAAACCCCGACGACTGAGAAACCGAAAATTTGGACCATGAAAATGCAAATCTACCACTTCTCTACAAAGCAGATAAGCATAATTTAGATTTACCGCGAGTGTCTGCTCCACAAAAAATGTGAAAAGCTTTACGATTGCTATCTGCAAAAATCGTCAAAAATCGGAAATTCAACTCTCTAAAACCAAAGCAAACCAATGCTTGAAAAATCTTGGACAATGATGCCTATATCGAGGTAATGCAAAAATGTGCTGCCGAAATGATAAATTTTCGTGGCAATTCTACTAACACATTAAGTAAAATCGTCACACTTGCTACGCAACAGCGACACCTCAAGCAATATAAACTTCGGATAGAAGAATTGGAAGTGAAAAACAAAAAACATATGAAAGAAATCAAAAACAACATCAAACATATGAGCTATCATGCTCTACCTCATTCACGGAAATCATCAAAACCAAAAAATATTGTCAATGATCAAAAAAGTCAACTCAGCTTTGGAGGCATAATTGATGACAATGATGATCTGATCATCCAGACACAATTGTTTGACCGCTCTAATGCGCTAAACGTGCTAAACTCACAGATAAATTTTCCATCTATTCCACCTTCTCAGGTAAATAGATCTTTGGCCAATGATGAAACAAGACTTAAGACTATCTGTAAAAAGATAGCGCCCCAAAAGTTGGATAATTCAACCTAAAATCAACAAGTGTTAAAATTCTTCATCATGCTTGGAAACCAGTTTGGCCTGCACTCCTCCAAATACGTAAAACTTCACACTTTGCGCCGCTTGACTTGTGATGGTGCTCTGAACACCATACGAGATGTCCAATCATACGACGAAGTGAAACAGATTCTGATGTGTATGAATGCATGGATGAGCTCTCCTTTCGAAACTAAAGATCTGTCTGTGTTCTTAAATTGAATCAGCACCTATGTACATTCACTGTACTATGACAGAAGAAGACAAGATTCGATAATCTTCAAAATCAACTCATCTTTCAGAACGCATCTAGTATGATGCAGGATCCTTCCCACTTCCAGATAGCAATGCCTCCTAGAAAGCAATTTCCTAGTGCATCCAATGTTCGAGTCATAATCAGCTTTGGCGAAAACTTCATTCGAACCAGAGGCGTTCAGCAAGAACTAAATCTAGTTGTGAAACCGATTGAAAAAGCGCCCCATGCTGAAGTATTCTCTAATACTTCCATGGGATAAAGTCATACGCAAATCATAAAAATCGACAGATTGCTACTGATTTTGAACATCTCATCATGCTACGTAGAACTGAACTGCCAAAAGTGGTTTAACAGGAAAACCTTCCCTTTCAGAAACGAAAGTTTTAAAAATGTCATAGTTCAACCCATGAACATCAGAAAAGAAAACTGTGAATATCCAATCAAACTAGCAATTATCAATATAGTGGAAGGCAAATGTCCACTATTATTCGTCAATAATAGTGCAAATGGAATCCACTTACAACCTAACCAGCTTATGGCTGAGGTTAACTTCAGGCTCCAAGAATCAAAAATGACTGTCGCTTCGCTAAGAGATCATGAAGATGATCAAGAACCAGCCATGCTGGTTAATGACCAGATGACTAAATCACAAGAAAAACTACCAGTTGCTCTCAGAAAAATGACCAAAAAATCAAATACCGATGATGAAGATAGAAAGATTGCTATCGAAGTCTTCAAACAATATCCCCATGTTTTCAGTCTCCCCAGAGATCAACCTACTCTGACTCACGAGTTAACAGTCTCCATAGACACTGGTGATGCTAAATCAGTTGCGAAACACTACTATCATGCACCGATCAAACAAAGGCCGATGGTTGGCCAGAAAATCCAAGAAATGCTAGAAAAAGGTCTCATAGAACCTTTGCGATCACCATGGGCTGCACCTATGTTTCTCATAACCAAAAAAGATGGAAGTTGGCGACCCATAGTCGACTATAGAGGTATAAATGAAGTCACTCCGAGCCATAAATTTTGGATTCTGCGAATTGATGACTATTTAGATGTTTTGGGAAATGGATGATTCTTCTCAACTCTAGATTTAAAAGCGGGGTACTGGCAAATCCCTCTAGACATCGCTTCATGCGATAAAACAACTTTCATCAGCCAAGAAGGCTTATTTCAATTTAAAGTTCTACCATTCGGTTTGAAAAATGCTCCAGCGGAGTTTCAATGACTGAAGGAACAGATCTTGCATCCATACATCTGGAAAATCTGTCTCGTCTACATCACGATATCATAGTTTCTTCGTGAATGTATAATGACCATTCAAAGCATATCCAACTGATCTTTGAAGCTCTTGGTGATTGGAATCTAATGTTGAGACCCGATAAATGTGAATTTGTACTGAAAAAAGTGAAGTTTTCTTGGCCACTTGCAAAGTGAAAACGGCATTTTGCCTGATCCCGAAAAGGTCTCTGTGATCATAAACTATGAGATACCAAAAACCATAAAAGACCCTCAAAGTTTTTTCAGCCTTGTCCAATGATGTAGATGATTCATACCGAATCTTGCCACTCTTTCATGACTGCTCTATCAACTGCTATGGAAGAATATGAAATATAAAATAAAAGGAGAACATCTTACAGCTTTTAAAGAGATTAAAACCTGTCTAACCTTGACTCCTTTTTTGCGATATCCAGTCTATAATGACGAAAAATCAAAATTCATCGTACAGACTGATGCAAGCACAACTGCTATCAGCATGATTATATATCAAGGAAAATGAAAATGATCAATGGGTCATCCCTTACAACAGTAGAGTTCTTTCCAATGTAGAAATCATTATAGTACAAAACTTGTCAGCAAACAACTTCACAGTTGCCAAAACCGCCTCCATTGCTACCGATACAACCAAAATATCCATTTGAGATCGTCGGGACTGACATCATTAATATTGCTCCTCTTGGTGAGAAAAGATCGTACCTCATTGTCTTCCAAGACTATTTTACCAAATCGGGTGAGCACTCATTTGATCACTGATCAAAAAGCAGTCACCAACATCCAAAGTTTCATGAATGATGTAGTTTTGTTCCACGCAAGCCCAAAATATCTACTGTCAGATCAAGGCTTAGGTTTCACTTGGAACCTAATTAAAGACATTGTGAAACTTCTTAAAGTCTGAAAAATTAACACTACTGCATATCACCCACAATGTAATGGTATGGTAGAACGATTCAACCAAATGTTGATTTTTCAACTCAAAATTCACCACCAAAGATCGGGACAACTGGGAGCAATATTTGCCTTTCATGACTATCGCCTATAACGCTGTTCCTCACACAGCTACTCACTTTTCTCCATTCAGACTTTTGCAAGGATACAAACCCAGAATCACTATCGATTTCGATTGCGTGAAAAGCCTAATGTTACCCCTAAAACTACTAGGCATACCAACATATCTTCACTCAAGCACAACTAATATTGTATAGTGAAGTCTCAGGAAACTTAAAGAATGTGTCAGAATCGCATAAATGATATTTCGATAGAAAAGGGGAAAGAACAAAAATATGATCTGAATGATCTAATACTGCTAGTTAATAGCAAAAAAACAACTAAAATGGACAAACACTATATCAGACTTTTCATAGTGGTTGAGAAATCCGAAATTTAAAAAAATGTGATAATGATCAATAGTTTGGATTGTCACCAACAATTGGAAAAAGTTTCCCTTTCTCACATAAAGCCATACATGCCTCGTATGGCATCGGCAATCCTAGAATCAGAAGACAGTGGGTCCTCCGAAACTGGGAGTCCATTCAAAAAATTTGTAAAGTATTTGTAATAGTTCGACTAACATATTTATTTTAATATTTGCTAACAAATTATCATAATCATTCATATATATTTTAATCATAAAATTCGTCCATGAGCATAAAGTATTAGTATCAAAAAATGCACTAAATGCGCTAATGCAAATTCTGTGTCGAGCGAGGAGTGACTGAAATGCATGTGGAATTGTCACAAACTGATACAAATGGCCACAACCAATCAGATAGAAATTGACCTTCCCTGAGAAGCAGTGCCAAATAAGAAAAACATATAGAAAGCATGCACTGTAAATATACCTTCCCCTGGTCCCGCCCAATCTGAACTACATTTTCTGATATGTGCATGAAATTTGATGTTGTGGTTAACAACCTTCCACTTTACACCTTCCTTCTTTATTTCAAGATTTTGAAACTTAATTTTCATTCTTAAAAATTCTCGATTTGCTAAATGGTCATATCGAAAACATATTCCAATAATGACAAAGATTCCCATTTGAAAGTTAAAGATATGACAAATGAGAGCCGAGGGACAATGTCCCCAGGCATTGACATTGATGTCATCCTTGGTCAACCCCCTGCCGATATTTGAAAAATTTTTTAACAATCAAGATCAGTACATAACATACCAGCGCAAACAATATCGCCAGAACAACGGGTTCTTTTTTGCTGACAGTAAGTTTTGCACTACAATTCTAAAAAGTAGAAACTGGTTTCTCTTCCCCTGGGAAGAATATATCAATCTGTCGATATAAAATGTTTGAGGCGCGGTAACTTTGATAAAATCTTGACGAATCAACTATATATTCATAAAAATACCAAGTTGGATATCCAGAACCAAAATGCGGCTAACGTCGCAAGGTTGATCCAACTCAGCTTCCCAACTGGTCACACCATTATGTTGAACGCCCTTGCTGCTACGTCCAATGACTGGACTGCTTTCTAGGACTTCATGTCCACACTGAAAACGATAGTCATCAGTTTTGATCAATCGGACAACTGGAAGTGTCTTAAGGACATGCACAGCCTCCATTTTTATTCACCGGATGCCCAAAAAATGCACACCACGGTGCTAGCCCCTAGTATTCTGGTCAATGTCCAGATAATACTAGAGAACATTGAACAATCCACCAAAAAGTGGGGAGAGGGCTCGACTCATTGGCCTCTGCCCTGAAAACAAGAAACTGAAGGGAATCCTATCTGATATGTTCGCACTCAATGTCGAACAATTCATGTTGCATTTCCCACAAGCGAATGACCGAATGGCCCTAGCTGGCAAACCTGACAATCAGGTAGTTATGTACTCCATACTAGATGCATTCTGTTGGATATTAATATTCCTAGCATATCGATGCTACAGATTCATTGATAGCTTTCTACGACAATATTCAAATCTTTCCGCATGATTTCCAGCTGCCCAAATACATCCATATGGCAACACAAAACTTATAGGACAACCCGGGCATCCAATATGAGGGGGATAAAAAAAGCGCATTGGGGGTCATCGACCAAAGGTTGTCGGAAGGTCTCCTTCATGCAATTATGAGGGAAAAATTTTGGCCTTGAATCAAATCATTTTTTAGGACTATAATGTTCTGAATATGCATTTTTGTCTTTACAACTATGCAAACCTAGAACACTCTACTTAAGCATTTGTACACAAATTGCATCGCACAAAACTACTGACCATAAAAGGAGGCAAACACGATATGTTCTCGATGACCAATGAAGAAAAAAATTGAACCATACGATAATGTCACCCTCTGCGCAGAAGTTATAGACAGAGCTCTACGCTCTAATAACATCCTGAGTATTCATCAAAAAGTCGGTGCTCTGATGTCACTTCTATTTTTATCTGATCTTGACCAAAACATGGTCATGAACCATGAGTTGAGGCAAACCAACTTCAATCTTATCATAAATGATTCATTTACGACTTACAGCCCTCCCGAAACATGGATTATATACAGGGCCGTGCACAAGGGGGGGCGGCCCCCCCCCCCCCATTGAGGCAGTAACTCTAAACGGAAAAGATGCGTTTTGGTGGACTTTAAAAGGTCAAAATCTCAAAATTTTCCAGTGCTTCATGCTGGTCATGGGTATAATTATAACTATATTCTATCAGGTGCGGCCGTTAGCATATCCACTTCGACTTACCAATTAATGCTCAACAGTTTCTATCAATCAAGTTAGCTCGTTTCATTTTCTAATCATTTACAGTCAATTATGTCCCCGAAAATAGAGATTTTTCATCAAGTCTCTCAATTTTTTCTCTCGATGATTGGAATTTTTTTGACGTTTGCAATCAGAACTGCGTTTATTGAAGGTGGAAATTGAAGACATTACTCTAGAACATGATTTCAAAAATTTGTTCACAAATTATCTGTTGGAGGAATTTATTTTTCAGCATTTTAGAATACAAAAACCTGAAAATTTTTCTGGTGCTTCGCGCCGGAATGGGAGGCAAATTACGCTTCATCAGTCTGATTTTAATTTATTTCCCAAGGTTATGAAGGTTCATTTTCCAGCGTTTTTAGAACATGAAAATCAAAAAAATTTTCTGGCGCTCCGCACCGCACCATTCTATAGAACACCAATATATTCTTCATGAGCTCATTTTGACTAACATAACCAGAATTTTCTCAATTTTTTCCTCATTTTTGCAGGTTTCTGACTACAAATACAACAAAATGCTTGGGTATGCTCCTAAAATGCATAAAAAAGCATCCATAGCCACATTATAAGCGTTTTTAAAAATGTGGAAAATTTTTGGAAAATGAGGAAAAAAATTTTCGGTCCGGTTCTCATGTGGAAAAAATCTTCAAGGAAAAAAAATGGGGATGCACACAGTATATCCGCGTAAGATCAACATTTTCTGGGGCTATTCAGTGAAAAAATCTAGTCCGCCCCCCCCATGAAAAAATCCTGCGCACGTCCCTGATGATATATGATATAAAATCATATCATCATATATCAGAAATGCTGCTCTCAGCACGGCTATACTTGATACAGAACCACAATGAGTGGATGAACGCTGTTCGCAGAAGGATGCCTATAGCCATCCATGTTGGCTCGCCACATTCCAAAATGGAATTGTGTGCTATCATTTGCAACCAAATTCCGAAATTGCTCGCGAAAAGCAAAAATATCGAAATCGATTTGATATGTGAACAAAATTGGATAAAATGTGATGGAACATTTGACAAAAAATTGACCAAATGGGCAAGTCGAATGCATTTGACCGAGAAAAAAACGAAGTGATAACAAACGACCCATCTACTCAAATCGCTACTTTGTTGGACTGATAGTGTTCAGAAATGATAGTTTTCCTATCTCTAACGAAACTGAATTGGTAATGAAAAGGAAGTATAAAAAACCCTCATTACTACTTTTCATATAACTCACCAATTTTGGCTTCTCCAAAATGTAAACACTTGATTTGCTTCCCGCTAAATAACATCTTGACAATGAGTTTGAATCTTCCCGTTTTTCCAGAATGGATACTGCAAGGCGAAAGTCCTATGAAAAAGCATAAACAGGCTACTACAGAAACTGAATTCGATTACAAAATCGTCACCATTCAGGCAAATCAACGTATGTGTAAAAATGTAGTTTTGAGATAATCAAATTTAACTTCATCAAAATTTTGTCATACAAGTTGCATGGTCGCTATTTTCAAGTTAAGTTCTTCAGCCCAGTCGGATTTCATGGGCTAAATTCTTGAATTCTTCATTCACTAATTAAGCAAATTAGTGTCACTTACGTTGATTATGCAGCAAAAAATATTGTGCAAAATTCACATAACTATTACATACGTTTTTTTGCCAGATTCCAAAGTCCAAGTATGTTAGTTAAGTGAAAACGTATCTTCAAAAGTCTTTCCCTGAAATAGATAAAAAATGATCCAATTTTTACATAAATAAGCCATTTGATGAACAAAACATTTATTGCACATGAGACGCGATTTATAACAAGAAAAATACAGTCATATAAATCTTTAAATCTTACAGAAAATTATGCATTGCATAGTTCGAGTGTCCTCAATTCGTTCTCTTGCAATTCCATTTGATCAATGATTTCTTCTTCCCGTTTTTCGTCTTCGGCAATCAATCTAAATCAGTTTTAAACAGCTAAAATTTTTAAATCAATTGTTTTGGAGTTAATAGTCTGTTACTCTGAATAAAATAGAGTGTGGCATTCGTCAATCACACCATCCTTTATCAAATCCAGCAGATCTTTTTTCTTTTTTGAACAAATTGGAATTTGGCCATTGTAGGCGCGTTGCAACATCACTTCAAAATAATTTTCTTGTGGTCTACGACCAACACGAGAATGGCCTTTATACACTTCAATCGAACTGAAAACGTTGTTGAAATTATTTCGGTAGTAGATGTGGCCCGGTTCGCCTTTTTTGTACTGCAGATGTTTGATATTGCGCCAAGTAACTGAAAAATTAATGTGAACTTGAAATGTCTTTAATACTTGTAAGTTACTTAACTCACAATCCTTAAATTTTTTTGGAAAGTTGAGCAGATCAGCAATGGGCTTATAATCGAAAATAAGGTTTCCAAGCTTTGTTACAACATAAGGATTAGCACCAGCACCGCCAACAGCTTCACTGAACACTTTTTCCCAGTCGTGTGAAATTTCAATTTCGCGATTACGTCTCCTGCGATAATTTTGAATATTGGCGTGCATGGTATCGACTTCCATCTGGGTATGCCCTATAAGGGAAGTATGGAAATGCATGAGTTGATTTCATTATAACTGGGAAAAAACTCACCAACTTCCAAATATTTTTGATCAATTATCTCAATCATAGTATTGTTTGATTGGACAAATCGCAGCAGTGCTGATGATAAAATCGAATTGCGGTTTTGCCCTCCACATCCATCAGACCACAAAATAACACGTTTCACAGCAGTTGGTACATAGTTCTGCAAGTAGTGGTAGAGAGCACTTGCAATTTCGTTGGTGCCCTTGCCACCATTCAATTCACTCCAGGAATAGCAGTAACCACGTTTTTCAGCCATAGCGTAAATGGTAAAATTGTAGCACCGTAAATGCCTTTTGTAGAACGTTAAGCCTAAATTAATCAGTTAATCATTTGTATATAAATGTAAAGTTCTATTGGAAAAAAGTAGGTGATAATATTACTTGATTTAGAAACTGGGCATGGTAAAATAGCTTGGAGGTCCATTGTGACCACATGGATCGATTCGTCTGATTTTGACAATGTGGTATCCGTCAATTTTTCAGCAATTGCGGCCATTTTCCTTTCTAAATGAGGTGTGTAAAATTTCGTTGTCATATTTGGTTTTTTGTAAGACGTTGCCGGATATCTTTTCACTTTTCACACATATTTTACATTTGTCTTTTTTGTTGCGATGAAATCGAAGGTTCATGGTTTTTGAAAATCTGAATTTAATATAGAAACAATTAGTTAAAAATTGATAGTTTAGGGAGTTTATCAATTCATACTTCTTTGTACTTTATGTACGATGGATATTTGACAATATCTTGCAAATTTTGTTCAACCAACCATATCTTGTACATTCCATGCATGATCTTGTAATTCAGAGCAGAATTTAGATAGAGCACTGATGAATTTGCTCTACAAAAATGTGACAGCATTTTTGGAAAACTGTTGATATGATCACGAATATGTTGAACATCTTGCTCAGACAGTTTGTTAACTGGTGGGCCTCTTGGTTCTTTAGGCGTAGCTGTCCCTAGAATAGATTAACCTATTTTATGATACTAGTTTGTATAATGGTAATACTATAATCATTGTGTAACCTTGCTCATTTAACACCTTTTGTGCAACCCGAATTTGACTATCTGATGGAAATCCAAATGTGCACCGAAAAAACTTCTGACAGACTTCGATTTCTTTTTCACCATCATTGAAATAATATTTGAACGTCCAATTTTTAGGTTTTGGTTTATCTGACTTGCTTTTGGTAAGCTGAAAATGGAAGCAGGCTTAGATAAAAATTATAAAAATAAGTTAGGTCAATTCTGGTTACTCTAACCTTTCTAGCTGGTTTTTCCCGTTTCATTCGGCGCACCAAATAGTCTCTTTTAGCTTGCTCAGTTTCTAATGACCAGTAATAGTTGAAAATTTGTCGTTGTTTTTGATGAGGTATACTTTCAGAACAGTGTTTCTTGCAATTACAACCTGGGGAGATCATGTCCTTCGGATTGATTGCCTTTCCACTATGGAGAGAGTTGTATGGCTGATTGAGCAGACGTGCTTTTCGCTGCTTGTTTCGTTTCCATGCTTCAGGCTCAGCGATTCTTCGCCTTTTCAATGGGCGTGGGATGTAGGGCATTTGATTTTCGACATTCTGATCTGTGACTTGTAGATCATCTGGATCGATGGAACTGACTTCCACTGGTGCTGCATTTGAATAGTCATCGTCACTAGTAGATGATTCGTCAGCTGAATCAAAAGTAGAAATTAAATATTAGAATAGACTTAAATAAGTAATTAAAACACAGTATACATGATGTAGGCTCATAAGCAGGGTCACTTCCACCAGTGTCATCTACTATATGTCCCGAAGATGATGCTAGTGCGGATGAAAAAGGTGGCATTCCTGGCATCGAGCGTGATGGCGGCCTTTCATGATCAATATCATCAGTTAGCACTATTGTTTCTTTTCGTACTGATTCTTCGACAGTGTCAAGCAAACCTTCCATAGTAGCTTTGACTTCGAAATTCTATAATAGAAGTTTTAACTGTGTAATTCATTTTCATCCTGAGCATTTTAATTTACTTCTTTAGCATCTTGTGCCAGTTTTAATGCTGCTGCTTGCTTCTTCGATATATTTTCTGGCATGTTTTCGAGAGGCCGCATTTTTTTGACGTCTGGCGGGTATCCATAGTTATTCGTTTGATAAAAGAAAACAATAGGTCGACGATTTCGAGCTTTTTTGAGTACATTTTGTGGTACCTCCCTGTCCTCGCATATGTAAGATGGCCACTAAGCACTGGATTTGAATTTGCACCAAACAAATTTATTATTCATATTTAATCATAAAAAAAATTATCCTGAAAAAACCAGAAAATAACGTTCATGTTAAAACCAAACTTGGTGCAAAAATAACGTTTGTAACACATTGATATGGACAACAAAAAAAAGGAATATGCCAAATGAACGTATGTGTGTATACGTGAATTTGTTCCGCACAGACATAAATAAAGTGTGATGTGCACAATTAGCACATTGTGATATACGTTTTTTAGCCTCAATTTGTGTTTTGACAGCAGTACATACGGCGATTTGTTTTCGCCTTTTACTGTGCCACTCTTTATATGTGCAAATACGTGCTTTTGCCAGAATGTGCAGATGACCCATGTGTATCATTTGGTCACATAAACTGATTTTCACAAAAATGTCAGATACGTCGATTTGCCAGGATGGTGACGAAATGGGGATGGCCGTAGAGTCATTGATTAAAGATATCACTGAAGAATCTTTTGTCGTGAAAACCGAAAATTGGAGTGAAATGGAGGTAATTCAAATTGAAAGGGACCAGTGTGTCTTTTCAGGTTTTTTGCACCATGCAAAAAAATATTTATCAAATATGCAAAAAAATTTGGTGTTTTCGTACAGAAGAGAAGCATTTTGGTGCATTTTAGTAGGTCCAAATCTCAAAACTTTCCGGCTCTTCACCCGGTTATAACTTTAATAATCATTATTATTTATTGTCAAGCTCAGGCACAGCTTTTAGCATGTCTACCTTCACTTATCACTAATTTTTAATAGTTTTCATCATCTTAAACATATTATTTCATGTCTAATTGGTGATCTTCAATATTATATCATTATATTTAATTAAGATCCCAATTTTTCCTTCATACATTTTTTGAGAAAGATCAACACCTCAATTTGGTGCATTTTAGAACCTCATAATCTCACAATTTTCCGGTGCTTTGCGCCAGTTATAACTTTAATAATCATAACCATGTATTACATAACTTGGACGCGGCTTTCAGAATGTCTACCTTCACCTATCATTTAGTGTATAATAGTTTTCATCATCCCATATAATAGTTTTCATCATCCCTTTAAGGGACAGCAAAAACATATCTGAAACTGATACTACCACACAAACGTTGACAACCAGAAGAAGGACTTGGATCATACGTGTAATGGAGCTCCGAGGTCTGGGGGGGGGGGGGGGTTGGAGCACTTTTTCCGGGCCAGGGGTCAGTAATTCTCAAAATTTTGGGAGGAGGGGTCTCTGAAGGAAAAAATTCGATTTTTTTATGAAAAGTGTCCGAAAAACGGTTCAAAAAGTAGTAATTTTGTCTAAAAATGATTAAAAAAATGTACTTATGGCGCGAAGCGCAGAGAAAATTGACGTTTTTGACCAATTTTTGTTCAAAAATTGACATTTTTCATGAAAAAGTGACATTTTTCAGTATTTTTGCGACTAAAACTATGGGGGTCCCTAGGGCTACCATATGGCTAGCCATAGGATTGGAAAATCCTGGGGGGTCGCCCAATGGCTAGCCATATGGTGGACGATTTCTGGGGGGTTCCCATAGCACTTCCCCCCCTCCAATTTACATGTATGACTTAGATCACTCCGTCATCAAAGAGTCTATCATATAGCACTCAACATATCGGTTGGACAAAAGGAGATGAATACAGTGCTAAGAAGCACTTACTAAAACGACATCGTTGAAAGATCTCTCGAAGGAAGAAGAAATCGAATTACAAATGGTACCCCCGCGAATAATATCAACGAGGCACAATATACCATTTCATAGAATCATGATCAGATTATGAAATCATGATGAGATCATAGAATCATTTGCAGTAGAGTACTCTGCGTTGATACCACTGCTT